>JALIZF010000913.1:0-103366 GCA_029948255.1 Telmatactis stephensoni
GGGCAAATGCATGTACACCAAACATTTCTTTACCAATTTAAGTGCTTGCCACAGTTAATTGGTAGTGTAATTATCAAGAACTAAATCGAGAACGTCGATTTTTGACGAATTTTTTATTGCATTAAATATTATTTTTGTTATCATGGCAACCAAAAGTCACATGACCTCAAAAGTGGTATTGTTTTATAGGTCTTGATGTGGTGTAAAACATACTATAAGTAGAATTAGCTAACAGTTTTGGTTATTGAGTTAGGGTGTTATCTCCTGGTTGCCATGGCAACATGACAATGCTCTCATAATTTTACAGTCTCTGTGGCAAAAGCTGAAATTGTGATTTGAAAACCTAGTACTTTAAATGAAATCTTAGTGGTGAAAATTAAGGCCAAACTTTTATGATCTAACAAGTTTGATTGACTTTCGCTAATGGATTATAATAATTATGGGAAACATACTAGCAGAATTCTGTAGACTGTTGTTTGGGCTACAAGTCTTGCACACATTGTTATGACAAGATATTTTTAGATTCCGAGATACAGCAGGCCCAATATCGGGAAAAAAGGTTTCCCTTTTTAACCTTGTTGCTATGGTGACCAAATGTTATTATTTACTACATCATGATCGTTGGTTGATGTGCCAATGAATGCATGCTAGCAATGTCATTTTTCGTGTGTTGTGGTGTTAGGGCCAGAGTTAACATGACTTACTGTAAGGCCACCATAAGGCCTCCTTAGGGTTTATTGGCTTTAAAAAATAGTTGTTAATAGTTATCCCAAATATTTTTGTACCATCTTTTAGAGCCAAACCTGCATTATTTTTGCTTTAACTTTAGATCTGTTAAACTTTCAGTTTAGTAAAGATGCCAACATGATCTTTACAATGGTGTTACACAACACTATTTTATACATTTTCCTTCAATATTCTTGGGAATATATATTTTCCTCATTTTGCATTTTATCTTATTTTATATTTTATTCATTTTGCATTCATATTATTCTTTTTCTCCCGTTCTTCTATTTTTAATTTGAGCTTGAATTAAGCAATCAAAACTAATTCAATTCCACTTGAATTAGGATTTTAGGTGTGGTGAGAAATAGGGGTTTGCAATATATTATGACCCAGGAAATTTTGCTTTTTTGACATATCTCACCTGAAAACAGACCCAATTTAAATAATGCATGCATTTCCTGTATGCTGTGGTTACTCTGATACAGAATATGACATTTTTTTCATCATTGACCACACCCTGCTCTTGTTATCTCAAAAAAGCAAATTATGACGACAGTAGGAAATATTAACAAATAAGATGCAAAAATGACATTTTATGAAATATTTTGCTCTAATCATTCATTTCCCTGAATACAATGTTTTTATGAAAAGTAGTAACAAAGTTATTAGGATTTTAGATGTGGTGGGGAATAGGGGATTGCAATATTATTATGACTAGGAAATTATTGCTTATTTGAGATACCCCTGAAACAGACCCAATTTAAATAATGCATGCATTTCCTGTATGCTATGGTTACTATGATACAGAATATAGCATTTTTTTCATCATTGACCACACCCTGCTCTTGTTATCTCAAAAAAGCAAATTATGACGACAGTAGGAAATATTAACAAATTAATAAGATGCAAAAATGACATTTTATGAAATATTTTGCTCTAATCATTCATTTCCCTGAATACAATGTTTTTATGAAAAGTAGTAACAAAGTTATTAGGATTTTAGATGTGGTGGGGAATAGGGGATTGCAATATTATTATGACTAGGAAATTATATTGCTTATTTGAGATACCCCTGAAACAGACCCAATTTAAATAATGCATGCATTTCCTGTATGCTATGGTTACTATGATACAGAATATGGCATTTTTTTTCATCATTGACCACACCCTGCTCTTTTTATCTCAAAAAAGCAAATTATGACGACAAAAAATATATATCTCGACTTGTGTCGAAAACAACCCACGTACTACAAAGTGTCGGTATACGACGGATCTATTAGAAGATCTAATTGAATACGTATATTGAAATAATTTGAGAAACTTGAAGAAACAATACGTCGTAGAACTGGAATTCTGATTTCATTCTGAATTCCTGATGAAGACTAGTATTGGCTAGTCGAAAATTCGCACATTAAAGAATTCCAGTTCTACGACGTATTGTTTCTTCAAGTTTCTCAAATTATGACGACAGTAGGAAATATTAACAAATAAGATGCAAAAATGACATTTTATGAAATATTTTGCTCTAATCATTCAATTCCCTGAATACAATGTTTTTATGAAAAGTAATAATAAAGTTATTAGGATTTTAGATTTTAACAGGGTGTGGTCAATAAAAAAAATGTCATATGAGCAAAATATTTCATAAAATGTCATTTTTGCATCTTATTTGTGAATATTTCCAACTGTCGTCATAATTTGCTTTTTTGAGATAACAAGAGCAGGGTGTGGTCAATGATGAAAAAAATGCTATATTCTGTATCATAGTAACCATAGCATACAGGAAATGCATGCATTATTTAAATTGGGTCTGTTTCAGGGGTATCTCAAATAAGCAATAATTTCCTAGTCATAATAATATTGCAATCCCCTATTCCCCACCACATCTAAAATCCTAATAATAAATATTTTGTTACTACTTTTCATAAAAACATTGTATTCAGGGAAATGAATGATTAGAGCAAAATATTTCATAAAATGTCATTTTTGCATCTTATTTGTTAATATTAATTTTCCTACTGTCGTCATAATTTGCTTTTTTGAGATAACAAGAGCAGGGTGTGGTCAATGATGAAAAAAATGCCATATTCTGTATCATAGTAACCATAGCATACAGGAAATGCATGCATTATTTAAATTGGGTCTGTTTCAGGGGTATCTCAAATTAATAAGCAATATAATTTCCTAGTCATAATAATATTGCAATCCCCTATTCCCCACCACATCTAAAATCCTAATAACTTTGTTACTACTTTTCATAAAAGCATTGTATTCAGGGAAATGAATGATTAGAGCAAAATATTTCATAAAATGTCATTTTTGCATCTTATTTGTTAATATTTCCTACTGTCGTCATAATTTGCTTTTTTGAGATAACAAGAGCAGGGTGTGGTCAATGATGAAAAAAATGTCATATTCTGTATCAGAGTAACCACAGCATACAGGAAATGCATGCATTATTTAAATTGGGTCTGTTTCAGGGGTATCTCAAATTAATAAGCAATATAATTTCCTAGTCATAATAATATTGCAATCCCCTATTCCCCACCACATCTAAAATCCTAATAACTTTGTTACTACTTTTCATAAAAGCATTGTATTCAGGGAAATGAATGATTAGAGCAAAATATTTCATAAAATGTCATTTTTGCATCTTATTTGTTAATATTTCCTACTGTCGTCATAATTTGCTTTTTTGAGATAACAAGAGCAGGGTGTGGTCAATGATGAAAAAAATGTCATATTCTGTATCAGAGTAACCACAGCATACAGGAAATGCACGCATTATTTAAATTGGGTCTGTTTCAGGTGAGATATGTCAAAAAAGCAAAATTTCCTGGGTCATAATATATTGCAAACCCCTATTTCTCACCACACCTAAAATCCTAATTCAAGTGGAATTGAATTAGTTTTGATTGCTTAATTCAAGCTCAAATTAAAAATAGAAGAACGGGAGAAAAAGAATAATATGAATGCAAAATGAATAAAATATAAAATAAGATAAAATGCAAAATGAGGAAAATATATATTCCCAAGAATATTGAAGGAAAATGTATAAAATAGTGTTGTGTAACACCATTGTAAAGATCATGTTGGCATCTTTACTAAACTGAAAGTTTAACAGATCTAAAGTTAAAGCAAAAATAATGCAGGTTTGGCTCTAAAAGATGGTACAAAAATATTTGGGATAACTATTAACAACTATTTTTTAAAGCCAATAAACCCTAAGGAGGCCTTATGGTGGCCTTACAGTAAGTCATGTTAACTCTGGCCCTAACACCACAACACACGAAAAATGACATTGCTAGCATGCATTCATTGGCACATCAACCAACGATCATGATGTAGTAAATAATAACATTTGGTCACCATAGCAACAAGGTTAAAAAGGGAAACCTTTTTTCCCGATATTGGGCCTGCTGTATCTCGGAATCTAAAAATATCTTGTCATAACAATGTGTGCAAGACTTGTAGCCCAAACAACAGTCTACAGAATTCTGCTAGTATGTTTCCCATAATTATTATAATCCATTAGCGAAAGTCAATCAAACTTGTTAGATCATAAAAGTTTGGCCTTAATTTTCACCACTAAGATTTCATTTAAAGTACTAGGTTTTCAAATCACAATTTCAGCTTTTGCCACAGAGACTGTAAAATTATGAGAGCATTGTCATGTTGCCATGGCAACCAGGAGATAACACCCTAACTCAATAACCAAAACTGTTAGCTAATTCTACTTATAGTATGTTTTACACCACATCAAGACCTATAAAACAATACCACTTTTGAGGTCATGTGACTTTTGGTTGCCATGATAACAAAAATAATATTTAATGCAATAAAAAATTCGTCAAAAATCGACGTTCTCGATTTAGTTCTTGATAATTACACTACCAATTAACTGTGGCAAGCACTTAAATTGGTAAAGAAATGTTTGGTGTACATGCATTTGCCCCTTTAAAATTACACACCTTAGTCTGCGACTAGGGTTACGAATATTTTTGAAAATAAAATGCCGAGACCTGTGCAAGTTCAAGTTTATTACAGATCTTGACGAGTACTTTCCAGTGATGCCATCCGACTATTGGTTCACCCTAAATTTAAGGTCCGCGCTTAAGGGTTAGGCCGGGTTAATCATTAACGCAGTAACCACTTATCTGATTTTGACGAAAGAATCAGGTGAGCTACGTAACAATACTAAAAGATCATCGAAATCCAATAAATTTTTGAACTAGAAACGGCAAAGTACTAGTCTCCTTTACGCAGCCGCAGTTTTGCGTCGTGACCACACAAACTGCGGCTGCATAGGCCGGACTAAGGTCGATAATTAGGGTTACCATTATTTTTGAAAATAAGACCCCGACTGACCTGTGCGTAAATTCAACACTCTTACTATAGCAATCCACTGCCTTTAATTCCTTGATTCTGTCACGTGGAAAACTATGCCACTGCAAGAAACCACACAAAATTCACATCCGCTTGCTCACCCTCATTTTACCGTTATCCCAAACCTCTTATTTTCATTAGTTTCGATTCACTATTCATTATAATTGTCTTGTATTCGTGTTCCGCAAAGTTTTTGATATTTCTACCCGCATTCAAATACTCGGATCATCCATTCATGATGGACTCCATCATATAGGCTTTTTATAATCATATTATGCAACTGCTAAGTTATGGTGACGATATAAGCAGTTGATCAACGGCACTCGGGACGACCCCCTTATATAACACCACCTAACTGCCTTTCATCTCAGTGTTATTACTAACTGCATGGTCCCTCAACTAGTAAGAGTAGTAAGACAAGTCGTTGGTCTGTTTTCCTGCACGCAACGTACCATACATGGCTCGATTTCAGCAGTAAAACCGTGTTCTTCCTGTACACCACCAATCTGGGAAAGTAAAAGCCTTACGCGCGCGCGAGGGCAAAATTACTGAAAATAGTCTTAGTCGCCTTCCCCTTTACCTTCCGCCTCCCTCTCCCCCTCCCCCTCCCCTTTGAGACAGACAGATCAGACAGACATTTTTATTAGCTCTTTCTACTCTTACAAGTAAATCAGATATAAATGCTAATAAAAGATTTCATTTTGAATAACAGAACAATGTATGCATATATATAATCTAAACTATTTCTTTACTTTGCTTTTATCCTGCGAGCAGAGGTCTTTAATTAAAGAAGGCTCTGCTCCCGGGGCTCTGCTAGCAGGATAATATCACTTGTATTATTTCATGTCTCATAACAGTGTTATCCGTTTGTTTGTGCTAATATTCCTTTTCTTTCTTTCTTCAAAACATTGATTAATTTTCTTGCTTATAAATTATTTTAAAGGTTCTATAAGTTCTAAGTTTATTTTTTGGGAGTCTTTCCTACCCATATCATTGTGAATTTCTTCAAACCAAACTTGTATTTGCAGTTAATATCCTCTAGTCTTTGCTTTATTTGCTTAACTATTATTTTCCCTTTTGTTTTATCAAACTTTTGATTCCATACAAAACTGTAGCCCAATTTATCAAAAATATAAAGGTTTGCTTTTCTACTCCACGGCTACATGGGGTGATGGTTGCAGGGAAGTTAATCCAGAATTGTACTACTCTCAGTTTTGCGTTGACTCTCAAAGGAATTAATCCAAGTTCAGATCTACATGCATTATTGGACGCTCTTTTGTTGACTCCAAGTAACATTTTACAAAATTTTGTATGAATATTGAGATCCTGTCAGTAGGCAGGCTAGGGAATCGGAAAAAGGAGCCGCAAACCTCGTTCATTTATTCACTACTTAATGTGTGTCAACGCGGAGAAGTGCTAATGAGGCCAATAAGTACAGTTTGCCGGGAGCTCAAGGCGGCAGACTGAAACATCACCATTCATGTGAATCATAGCTTGTTGTCCCTAGTAGCCGGGATTAGAATTTAAAAATTCGATTATTTTGTGTCAAGAAAAGAAAACCAAAGAGCTAGCAGGGACAATTCGCCGTCGCATAAAAAGGCCCCTTGTTCGGTTTGGTCTGTTTGAGTGCTTGCATGCAAAAGTGCTCGTCAACTGAGAGTCACGTACACACAATTATTAATTTTCAACTCTGGAAATAAGCTATTATTGTTACGAACATAGCATCCCTGTACACATGAAGGCGTTTTGTCAACTGACCTGAGACAAATACTTCAAATATTTCCATTCGGCTTTTAGCTTTGTAGCGAGCATTTGTTTACCGATCAACACTACAGTTACACCTAGAATATCGTGCTATAAAAGTTGTCCAGAAACTGTCAATTAGACACCCAAACTATCGTGAGAACCTAGGCAGTGTTTGCCAACTAAGGGACGGACCATTAGAAAAGTGATGGGGGAGATGGGGCAAAAGCAAAAAAAAAATTTATTTCCAATAAAAATTTTGAAAAAAATAAAAAATCTGCCGGGACATTTTCTTAAAAAAATATTCCTGCCGAAGCGAAAAAAAATTCATTTCCACTTTTGGTGGCCCCAAAACAATTTATGCCAATCCCAAACTCCCCATCCCCCCATCACTTTTCTAATGGTCCGTCCCTAAATTTGTTTCCTGGTGTTCTCTTTAGGAAAGTCAATGAAATTATACTCCTATCGATAATGTTTCAACAACTTTTTGGGCATTTGTTCAAGTAATTTGTACAAATATACTCACGAACTCGTCAGATGAAAGTAGCGATACAATGAAATTTGTAAGGCATTTTTAAATCTTGTTTTAATTCTTCTCAGCAAGCAAACCTTGTTACCTAATTATTTTCGCAAAAATTTAAGAGGCGTGTTTCTCCAGACGTCATTTTAATTTGCGATCTTTAGTAAATTGGGACAAAATGTCGTAAAATTAATTCATTTCCACTTCCTTATTTCTGTAAGTACCAATGAAAAGGTGTGCATGGCTGGGGGGGGGGGGGGGACTCCACTGTAAAAGGATCGGGTATGCTCGTCGTATCTCTTAGGGGTAAAAATCAGCGATTTGGTATCTTTTAGGGTGTTAAAATTGAAGTTTAGAGTTTTGGCTTGTTATCGCTGGCATGGTATCTCTTAGGGGTAAAAAATCGTCAAAGCCACGTCCTTCTTAAAAGACTTCCGGTATCTTTTAGGGGTATTTTTGAAAATTTCCAACGAGCATACCCGACCCTATTACAAATGACTGTGCTGTTGATATTGTATCGTATCCGTCTATTATTCTTTCTCCTTAGCTTTAAAACAAGGTAAATAATTTTGATATTTTAGAGAGATGTTCCTATATATTTGTACTGGCAGTATCAAGTTTTGGGTGTTGCAGTACATATGTCAAACGAAGCTAGTGGCATACAACATCAGACCAAAATAGGACGGGTTGATGGTGATAGTGCGGAAGAAAATAGTTATTTTCATTATTTGTATATTTAAATAATTCATTAACATAAAACTGGAAGTATGGAAAACAGGGTGAGGCACTATAGCAAGTTAAATAGAAGAGACAGTACTCGTGAAGAATTGTCACATTTCATGGAACACCTTGTTATTTAATGTAGCAATCTTATTTAGTTTTAACCAGCTCCATTTTTGGGCGTGGCACTACATCAGAAATTAGTCAGCATGTAATGTTTTATCACTGTGCCAATTTTCATGCTTGCAGCAAAAAACTCAGAACAATTCTGCACTATTTGTGCACTACATCTCTTGCATATAAACTGTTTTCATACAAAATTTGGGTTTTTGAAAATTGGTATCTCCTTGATTCAACTTATATCCTTTAAACTTCACAGTTTTACTGATTTTGATATGCTCCAGCTATGGTAATTGTTTTTAAGTTTGGGAACTTTTGGAATTACGTGAAAAAGCCGTTAGTACGAAATGACTGTAGCAATTCACAAAATACGTAATTTACACGTATAAGATTGCAGAATACGTCTTGGTAACAGTCATATTCACATTCAGCATGAAAAATCAGCTTAGAATAGTTATGTTACCAGCCTCTACCCCAAAATGCCTCCAGGTGTCTGATTTTTCGAAAATGCAATCAGTCTATTCCTGAGCTTCCTTCCCTTTTTTCATAGTCAATCCTGAAAATCTCTAAGGGACTGTTCATAATTTATGGGGATTTGGAGGGGGTTGCATCGCTTTTCATCGCAAACATTTATAAAGAACATACCAAGCACCCGTAGGCTTCCATATGCAGCTAATGGTGTTCATGGAGAAGCTATTTTGTAAATTCTTTTTAACTTTAACCTATAAAATGCAAATTTTGGACAAATAAAGCAAGCATTACTCTGTGTAACTGTCTTTCATTGATAGCTAATTTTTTTCTAAGAAAAACATTATTGTACAAATTGTAGGGGGAACTACTTAACGATATCATTATCATTGGAGTTTGATATTTTGTGGTTTGGGATTGTTTGTATAAGATGATGATATGAAACACAACGGGCTCATCCTTGACTTAAGTATTAAATAGCTGGAAGGTCAAGTGAACGTTCTTTATGCCAATTAAAGGAGGAAGATATCTTAAGTTTTTAATGGTTTGGGATATGTGATGCAAAGTGACATAAAAAATAGCCAGAGGTATCACTGATCTGCCAACGAATGGATATTCCATCCATTTTACATTTTGGGAACATGATTTGGAAAGGTAGCAAAGGACTATTGCTTGCTGTGGACATTGAAGGAGGTTGATATTTTACAGCTTTCTAATGGTCTTGGACAAAGAAATAACAATTATATGATACTGAACGATATGGCAAAAATAATTCAGGCATATCATCTGTGAACCAATGCAATCCATCGACTCAGTTTCCCTGAAATTAAAAGGAGCATGAAATAAAATTACTGTAAAGGACTAGTTACTGATATTAATGCAAAAGGAAGTCAATATTTGGAGTTGACAATGGTGACAGAATATATGAGATGTGATACAAAATGTTGAAAAAATTATCACAATATATCATCTGTCCAAAAATGTAACCTCCACACATATAAATAATTATGGCAGATCTAAAAAGTTAAGAATATAACGGGTTCATTCTAAACTCAGTCAAGCAACATATAGATCGATTAATTAAGTCGAAATTCAAAGTCCAAAACAGATAATAGACCTTTTTCTAGTTTGTTCATGCCGCTGTAAAATTAGACAACAGACGCATTGGCGCAGGGTTAGCCTCGAGTCAAGGTAAATTATTCAAAAATACCAGTGAGAAAAGCAATACATTTTGACTAAGGACAATACAGAAATCAATTTCATTCCCATGGGTCTTTCTTGAAAAGGAGGCTAACCCTGCATAAACGTGCCTTTTGTCAAGAAGATCAGTGGTCTCTAGTAATTGCACTGGAAAAATTAACAAAAAACCAAACTGCATTTTTTTTGGATTTTACCTGGAATTTTATTGGATTTTAGCCAGAAACCAAATTTGGAAAAAATGCAATTTTTCCAAACTTGGGTTTTTCACAAAAAACAAATTTGGGAAATTGAAATTCCAGGTATGGAAAGTTTACAATTCCCACAGCTGGTTTTCCAAATTTCCATATATGGAATCCTAAAAATCCAAACCAGGATTCATATGATTTCCATAGGGGGAAATCAGGAAAGCCAACCTTGGATAAATGTATTACCCATATATGGAAAACAGAAAACCTGATTTTGGATAAATGTAATACCCACACATGGAAAGCTGTTTTTCCAACTCTGGATAAAGAGGATACCCTAATATGGAGACCAGAAGAGCCAATGTTGGATAAATTCATTATCCATATATGGCAACTAGGAAAGTCAACTTTGGATAAATGTATTATCCATATATGGAAAACAGAAAACCTGATTTTGGATAAATGCAATACCCACACATGGAAAGCTGTTTTTCCAACTCTGGATAAAGAGTATACCCTAATATGGAGACCAGAAGAGCCAATGTTGGATACATTCAAACCCCATATATGGAAAGCTAGTAAGCCAACATTAGATAAGTGCAAAAACCTTATTTGGAAACAAGAAAACCCAACAACACACCCCTACTGAGTAAAACCAACCTTGGGCATCTGAAAAAAACAAGAATTGAAAATAAATAATAAATATTTTTTTATTGAAAAAGGTAACTTGGATTTACAAAATAGCCATATAAAGGACAGCTAGGAAGCCAAACTAGGTACAATTAGAAACACTAAGCCAACAACATGTATGGAAATAATGTTTAATTATTTAACTAGTTAATGTCTAATATCCATCAACACTAAAACATAGATGTTAAGCAATCGTTGGATGAAGCTGAGTTTATGCAATTAGGCGAATAGCAGCCCCCAATTACGAAAAAAATGTGTACTTTTTGTAGCTATCTGTTAGTACAAAAAGTATACTGCATGCTGTATTTTTTTGTATACTTTGCTGTTGGGTGAAAGTATACTTTTAGTTGGCACAATTTCATCCAAAAAGTATACAAAAAATATACAACTCACTGTATACAAAAAGTATACAGCAAGAAAGAAATGTATACTTTTTGTATACATCTTGCATTCAATCCCTACCTTGACATATGTATACTTTTTGTAGATGTTTTGTATACAATATCTATTTTGCATAATTTAGCTATACATATTACAACTTCAGTATACAGCTATTTCAAAAAATTTTGAATACTGAATTGTGCATACTGAATAGCTAGACTTAAAAATTGCATTATTGATAGTTTCTGTTGTCGTTTTGACACTTATTTGCTTAGTTATACAATCATGTAGCTGTTATAGAGGATTTTCCCTATATGCCATCTCCAAAACATTAACTGAACTACACAGCATTTTGGTCTTTGAATGGACTATTCAGTATGGAAAATGCAGTATTTAGTTCAAAAGTTGTTTTAGCTGTGTATAATATAAATTCTAAAAGACTTAATCAAGTTTTCTGAACAGCTATTGCAAGACACCGGTGAGTAGTGAAACAAAGGGTTTAATAAATCCATAAAATAAGTATTTGGCAAGTTTGATTTTTATGAATAATAATAATGTGCACATGAAATATCATCTTCTTGACATAAGTTAGACATGGCATAATGTTCATTGGCATGCAAATATTAAAAATATAAATAAATTATGTCATAAAAAATGAAATCATCTTAGCTTGATGGTGCTCTATGTCTTGAATTTGAAATCTTGAAATCTTGAAATCTGCAAAAAAGAAATCCAAATAATGGTGAATACTAGACATTTCTAACAGAGAGTGAAGTGCTGTGAGCAATTTAAAAAAGTCTTTTCCTAGTACTTAGATGTCTATAGTTTTAAATCGATATTTCAGAAAACTTTTATTTATAGGCTAGAAGTGCTAGAGATCATGCAATGCTGCCTATACTCTGAACACAAAGTATTTCAAGCTAGTTACGTGATGTCTGCAGTTGATGATCTTAATTATTTAATGACTTCAAAATATGAAAGTCAAATTCAGTAAAATGAGGTTGGAAACAGCTCACTAGAATAATATATAAGATTAATTTGAATAACTTAACTTACCTTACAAATCACAAACTTTTACCCACTGCACTGTCAAAGCTTTTGTTTCAGATAGAGATTTCATTTTGTTCAAAGCTTTCTTAAACACTACATTTGGTTTCCTGAAAACAAAATTATGGCTATAACTTATAATTCAAAGAAAGAAAAAAGCTCAAACACAGTGACTTTGATTCATAAAATGTCCAAAGACAAGTGACAGCTGCTCAAACAGCACTAGAAACAAGCCCCACAGAAATAAACACAGATAGATGGCAATTTCAAATGTATTAAATTAAAAATCTTTTAAACTTTTAGCTTACCTTCATTTTCAAGTGATTTTCAAATATTTTTCTCTCATAAAGTCAGGAAAAAGAGCTAATTTAGCAGCCTCTGTTTGCTCTGCAAGTAAAATGATGTGCAAACTCGCCAACTCACGATCAATCTCGAACCCAGCGCCTGCGTTCCTCTTGGTCAGTACCGAGGAACGAGAGACTCTGGGGGAATCGATTTTTTCTTGAATTCTGATTGGTCAATCAAGACAATAGAAAACAACTGCGGTCAGTAGCACAGGACACCCACAACATTTAATTTTTAAAATTTTATTTGACTTCATTTGACTTCATTTTTAAATTATAAACAATAAAACTAAACATGGCACAACAGCAGTATTCAATAATTCTGTAAACAGAAAGAATTTATGTCCGAGTTTCAGACAAGAGTGCAGTCAATTTATTTTTGGCGTAATTAAAAACAGCGAAGCACTGAAGTGGAATCGATGGATACCTTTTCGTCTGTATTTGCATCTTCTCTTGGTATTTGTTACTAGTTTTCATGGCAACCTTAGACTGTTAGCAATGCTGTAAAATAGAGAAAAAGTCATCTCAATACTGACTTTTGGAGTTGATGGAATTTGTCAAGCAGCGCAAACGGCTTTGATAATGAAAAATGCAGAAGAAAGAGGAAAGAAGTGTTTTATCAACAGCATAAACTTACCGCTGCTACATGCTTTAGGTTGGAAAAGGATGAAAAAATGCTCAATGCTATGTCAACGGACTAAACCGTAGCCTTCTTTGCAGACTCAGACTATTAACCAAATAGCCAGGAGAAGAAAGCAAAAAAGCAAAGAGAGGCGTTCTTCGTCTCCACTGAAGCCGACACTCGCTGACTCCTGAAATGAAAAGTGGCAAATTGACATCAAAAATACAAAAGGTTCCCTTGACACTCTTGAGAAAAACTACAAGATATTTTAGACATTGACTGATGGCAAAGTAAATCGATAAACATGTACTTACAAACAGTGTAGTGATCCTGGGTCAATGAGCTAAGTTGGCTTTGCTGTCTTTTCGTCGACTTCGCTCGCCCGTTTTTCGTCTTTCCAGCTTTGAATTTGATATTGATAAACCATTGGCACTTTCTTCATCGACAATGCAATAGCAAATTTACTTAGGAAGTGATATTTCTTCGCAAAAGTCACTAAATATCCACGAAACACCTTTGTAATTTCTACTACCAGTAGCTCTTTTCAATTATTTTGGCGCCATTTCTGGAGCATGCGCATTTGACTCGCAAACCGGAACCCCAGAAATCTGGGGAAAACAAATCGATTCCCCCAGAGCTTTAGCCGGGGTCGCGTCCGCTGACCAGACGCTGGCAAAACTCTGGGCTCGAGATTGACTCACGATTTACCGCCTTAAACGTGAAACCGCTGACCAATACGAACAGAGTGTACCCACAGGAACCCCAAAAACCTATTTCTGTATATAGATCCTTTGGATTCCTAAACAAATGTCTTGAGGAAACTTCTATTTTGTAGGTGAGGCCATGGAAATTTTAGAAGAGGAAAATATTGAAAGTCTACAGATCAATCAGTACTTTGCTGGCACATATTTGTAAAACATTTATTAATATCTGTACATTAGATATCAAATTATTCTATCTCACAAAACAGATCAGTGGAAGGGAGAAAACACATTCCAAATGTATACATAATGTATACATCACAAAGAAGTGTAAAGCATTAGCTATTTGCCTTTCATGTTGAAATATACAAAATGTATACAGAATCCAGTTATGGTTAATTATGACTTGGAATTTGCTTTTATCCGGACTGGGTTTACAGTGAGACCCCTTTCTGGTTTGCACAGAATCCAGTTAAGGTTAATTATGACTTGGAATTTGCTTTTATCCAGACTGGGTTTACAGTGGGACCCCTTTCTGGTTTGCACAGAATCCAGTTATGGTTAATTATGACTTGGAATTCACTTTTATCCGGACTGGGTTTACAGTGAGACCCCTTTCTGGTTTGCACAGAATCCAGGTTTGGTTAATTATGACTTGGAATTTGCTTTTATCCAGACTGGGTGTACAGTGGGACCCCTTTCTGGTTTGCACAGAATCCAGGTTTGGTTAATTATGACTTGGAATTTGCTTTTATCCAGACTGGGTTTACAGTGGGACCCCTTTCTGGTTTGCACAGAATCCAGGTTTGGTTAATTATGACTTGGAATTTGCTTTTATCCAGACTGGGTTTACAGTGGGACCCCTTTCTGGTTTGCACAGAATCCAGGTTTGGTTAATTATGACTTGGAATTTGCTTTTATCCAGACTGGGTGTACAGTAAGACCCCTTTCTGGTTTGCACAGAATCCAGTTATGGTTAATTATGACTTGGAATTTGCTTTTATCCAGACTGGGTTTACAGTGAGACCCCTTTCTGGTTTGCACAGAATCCAGTTATGGTTAATTATGACTTGGGATTTTCATATGATTTGCTTTCATCCAGACTCGGTTTATGGTGAGAACCAATTTTGGTCTTCACAGAATCCAGTTATGGTTATCATAAATTTTGTGTTTCTTGAAATCCAAATTTGGTTTAGTTTGATAGCCAGCTCTGGTTCTGTAGAAACCCCATTTTGTTTTCTTTCTTTTTTGGAAATTACCAAATACAAAACTGGATATTCTTGAAAACCAATAAAAAAACAAATAATATTACTTTGGTTTTCTGAAAATCCAATATCAAGCTGGTTTTCTGAAATTCCAGTGTTGAGTATGACTGTGAGTTTCATGAAAGCCAAAGAAAATCCCAGGAGAGTCCAATCTTGGATTTTAGAACAACTTGGTATTTGGAAAATCCCGGTCAAATCCAAGAAACTTTAGGCTTGGTTTTTTGTTAATTTTTCCAGTGAATTGGAAACTGGACTATTGACAACATATTTTGATACTGGAATAAAAGAAGAAACTAGATTTATCTAGGATATAAAACATTTAATTACGAATTATATTTTTCAAACTTTTGTAAATCATTTAGAAGATCGATAATAAATATCGGTATAAAATGTCTTTAGACAGACAGAAATTTATATTACTAAGAAACTAGAGAAAACTTAGGTTCTAAAACGATGCTTTACAGATTATACTTTATTTATATGTAGTAAATATTTTCCTAGCTGGTCTTGATCGATAATAGTGATGAGAATTAAACCTTATATATTATACATACGAAAATATCGGTTTAAAATGTCTTGACGACGAAATTCAGAAACAGCCGGGATAAAATAATGCAAGAAACTGTTTGAATTAGATAACACTAAAATATCTTCTTTGATTTAGATGAATTTTACTCAGTATAAGCTTACTGATCATCGTAATTGTTACTAACTTGTATCATGATGTAAATCGTCGATAAAATGAAATCTAATCATCATTTGAGACTGCATGGTTATAACTGCAGTACCTAGATAAATTTGCAACTGCATAGTTTTATATTTTTGCCCACAAATTGAAAAGATTCTAGAAGCTATAGGACATTGTAAATATTTTGAAATTGTAATCAGGATCCATAAAATTCAAAGTTTTTCAAAGTAGGTTGTTGTTTGAGTTCATATATAAATTTCACGATTTTATAACAACATCTTCAAGCTCACTGTTCACAGGGGCTACGAGCAGCTTCAATACGGTAGCTAGAACGATTAAACATTCTATTTCAAAAATATTGAGTTAGGTGGGGTGTTTATATTATAATATGTTCTCGGTTTGAACTCTATTTACCTTGAACCTTGAAAAAGTCTTTCCAAAATTACTCCATCCTCGGTCAAACCGCCATATTTATCGTTCGCCAAAGTTTGAACGACTTATTGATACCGCTTAGTTTGGGTCCGCAGGCTCATGAAATAATCGACATGTTTTACGTCATTTTTGGTCATAAAAAGCATGACTATTGACAAGATTTCAACTGCTATCATAAGTGCGATCACTACCGATCTCGTTTTTCCATATGCCATCGGGCATAATTCGGAAAACAGGCACATGTTCGATGTGTTCTTAGCTCCTTTCCCGCAGTTAAACGCCAGAAATACAGTGCGCGATGACAATGCTAGGCCGTTGTACCAGTTCATCAGCTCTGAAGATGTTGAATGAATAAAGTAGCTTAGAAAGGCAAGTTATTTTCTGCATATTATGCTCAACTGTTGTCTGCAAAAGCTGTCTTAGGACTTTTTAATTTGTTTATGTGAGTACATTTTTTCGTGACGCCATACTTTTTGTGTGATTCACGTCGAACAATTTGTCCATTTGCTTCTGAGATTTGTCGCCCACTCTCTGTGTAATTCGCTTCTAAGCTTAACTAGCTTTATAAGCAAGCTTTTTAGATGAAATTTAGAAATTAGTAATCAGTACCGGGAATCAGTAGTAGACAGGCGATCGCCGAAAACGGCCATCATTGAACTAAAAAGCGTTTTGCCCATTGCATTTTTAATACTAACGCATTTGTTTATAATGATGTTTTCTTGTTCTCGGTTACCTCTCAAAATTGTTTTCATCGATACCAAAAATAGTAAACTTCACTGTGACCGACGACATTGACAATGAGAATATTTAATTTGACCTTTGATTTGTCTATCAGTGTCACGCAACTGCAAATATATCCTTGTGCCTCAAGTCAACAAAATACCTTAGCATAAGTATATCAAATAGAATCTCCTTTAAAAACAGAAAAAAAAAAGAAAATAATAATAATAATAATCAACTTAAGTATGGACGTCACTTCCAGGTTCATGTCACACAACTGAGCTAAGTAGCTTCACTTCTCAAAACCCAAAGGCTCAAACGCCGGTGAGAGAAATAAAAACTTCACAGAAAAATTCAAACATCTTATTCCAAAAAGCGGCCAGAGCGAGAAGCCATTTTGGCTCTTGTTGTTTTTAAGTTTGGGGACTTTTGGAATTACATGAAAAAGCCGTTAGTATGAAATGACTGTAGCAATTAATTCACAAAATACGTCATTTACACGTATAAGATTGCAGAATACGTCTTGGTAACATTCGGATTCAGCATGAAAAATTAGTTTAGAATAGTTATGTTACCAGCCTCTACCCCAAAATGCCTTCTGCACTTTTTGCGATCGACTTTTCAGTTCAGTTTTGCGCCTTGTCTATATATATGTGATAAATATAATACTGAGTCTGCGTATGTTGCTTATGCTTTTGAATATCGCTAGTGAAAACCAGGCTTAAGTCCTTTAAGTCCGTAAGTAGGGAAACCCTAATAGGTCAATCCATCAGCAAGAAGGTGACTCACCAAAGTCACCTTAAAATGAGTCAAAAATGTCATTTCCTTTTTTATCTTGTTTTCTATATTTCTTTCTATGTTGTTTTATTGTTTTCTATCAGTATTGTTTTCCTACAAACCAAAAATTACAATGTGTTTGTCGAAGCCAAAATTGTGCTAAAATCGCTATATTTTATATATTCCGAGTCATAAACTTTATGCACAACAGTGATGCGCGAAAAATCGTCTTTGCAAATCAGTCGCCTCGTGTAATTAACATCAGCTTAATTAACACTCCAAAGCACACTGTCGGGTGCCGACCCGTGAGTTGACTAGGCCTAAGTGATCGAGGCTGGCACGCAGCTGACAGACCATATCCGCCAAAATTATATTCTTTCAGTTTAATTATGTGATATTAACACTTAGTAATAACTGGCATACTAAATTTTCTCTCTCCATAAAACTGAATGAAGAGAAAAAATAGTCTCTGATACTCAGGGTATAACTGGCACCAAGGGAAACACTTTGGTTGCCTAACTCGATGGGTCGACACTATCTGTATGTCCTTATGTATCATCTTAATTTTGAGTGGATTTGTAAATTTGCGTTCGTGCCGTTAGGAGTTCTCAGATGTACACGTGATTCTCGTGGCGGTCTTTGATCACGTGATTCTCGTGGCGGTCTTTGGTCATATAATTCGATATATACCTATTTCAAGAAAGGTTGTCGTATGAGAGGTCTCAAGCCTACGCGACTAGACCGAAAAGGTGTATGGGTAGTTGCAAAATTTCACTTTCTTTTCCGTTTTGGTATTGTCTTTAGCATCAGTAAGTGAAGTTCTTTAGTGTATAAGGTCAGATCAAGCTGGATTTGAGTAATCGTGTGGGATTTTTGTGGTTTTATAACTTTAGTAATTTCTTCCCATACTCCCTTTCGGGTAAGTCGCGTAGGCTTGATACCGACAACGTTTATTGAAATAGGTGTATGTACTTGATGTATGCAACACGGCGATTGTATGCAACACCAAGTGTATCAAAAGATTGTCATCATCTATTGATAAAATTGAGTACTTGCCTATAATTCCCATAGTGGGCTTAATCACGTGACGTGCATGCCATGGTGGGCTCTGATCACGTGAGTTCCTCTTGGGAGGAGAAGTTTGGATGATCTATATCATACGGTTCTAACTTGAATTACGTTTTGAATTCACTTCATTAATTGATTCTCTCGTTCCACTTTTATAGATTTTAAAATTAAGAGTGAATTTTAGAATTTGCTTTACTTGGGCTACCTGTGGTTCAACTAGTTACCAATCCACTAAGTAGCGGGACAATTTCAAATCAAAGTTAATCGAACTGCATAATTAAATTCATAACATGACTTTTAAAACGTTTTAGGGGCTGTTTATGTGGAGGCGAGCCAGCCTGGTAAGCGGGCTGACTTCTTTTGTTCTCTGGCCCCAAGGGAAAAGAAAACAAAAGAATTCAGCCCGCTTACCGGTTGGCTCGCCTCCATATAAATATACAGCCCTCACATGCACATAATTTGAACACTAATTTTCGCGCGGATACAGACCTTCACTATATAGTGGTCTCCCAGATTGTAAACTCACTGAATGCCTTTATAGGTCTTTATACCTAAGCACAAGGAGATCAGCAACATGTCATTAATTGAGGACAAAAGTCCTACAATCCCTATTGTGGATTTTAGTTTATTAAGCCTGGATCACAACAACATCTCTTACACAAAAAACAAAGAAGAAATTGTGGAGGTGGCTTTTGAAGTTTGTAAAGCTTTCAGTGACATTGGTTTTGTGTACCTGAAAAACCATGGAATCTCTGACGAAGAGGTAAACATTTGATAGCCCTGATCAGTTATCTATCTCACATTTTCTGACTGATAGTTAACTCGTCTCTCGACAGGTGATAGGTCGAAGGATATGTTTGAAGTCATAATACTAACATATTAAAACAAGTTTGCATTTGTTTATGCGCCTTTTTCGCGGAGAGATCATTTCTGTCGAAATAGTACTAATTGATTCGTTGTGGGTGAAATAGTAAAAAATGCTTATTTGATTGTCTAACGATTTGTCAATAATGACACGATGTTTCGACTACTACCGTATTTACTCGAATAAGCGCCCCGGCGCTTATTAAATTTTTCACGTCTAAAACGGGGCGCTTATTCGGGGGAGGCGCTTATTCAGCGGGAGGAAACGCGTACACAACTGTCAAAGTATGCTCAGTCCTCTTAATATATCAATAATATCATTGTTATACTACTACAACTGTACTGGTATTAGTATACTATAACGAGGTGCGAGGCGCTTATTCGGGGGAGGCGCTTATTAATTTTTGTAGTCCAAAGGGGGCGCTTATTCGGGGGAGGCGCTTATTCGGGGGAGGCGCTTATTCGAGTAAATACGGTAATCTTCATCAGCAGGGAGTGACTTCTTGCCTTTCACTCGCCGGTTCCCACTGTGCCAAAAGGCGAGTAATCAAGAGTATTCAGCAAAAGAATATCAGGGTCATGACATGGTACGCTTTTTCATTCGTGATCCCGTGCCGGTTTTTTTTTTTTTTTTTTGTCTTTTTTTTTTTTGGTCAAAAATTCTGATCCCTGATCCAAAATTTTATCTTATTTTGATTCCTGATCCCAGCCGATCCCAGCTGATCCCGATATTCCTTTTTTATGGTACTGATCTACAACATGATATTGGGTTTTCACGACATGGCGTGTAGCTTTAATTAGCTTTAAATACCCTTAAAACGGAGCACTGATGGAGAGAGGGGATAGAGGGCGCACCTTCGAACGCTTGATACATGAGCCTTTGGCTCGGGAGACTGGGCGACCACTCCCCGTGGAGTCGAAGTAAAATAAATTCACAAATTATCTTTTTTGTATTTACCTTTTAAGAAGACGTCAGGGATGTCTAGTATTCAGGAATATTCGTAACATACGACTGATATTCGGAGGGTTGTTCGGTAGGAAGAATTTAACAATGTCCAATATTCAAGGATGTTCGAAGCATCAACAAAACAAATTCAATAGTATACAAGAGTAGGCTTATTTTTGTACATGAGGTCAAACTCATGAAAAACATGATTCAGGCTGTAAAACATGCCAAGAAATGTTTACTATTATTTCAAAATTGCCAACCTACAATCTCGCACAGGACAAATTCATCACCTCTGTTCTCTGCCCCTCAATATTCATGCGAATTCAAGGGTTTACGGGCCGTCTGCAGCCACTAACAACATTGGAAGGGGAGAGCCAACCAGAAATATTAGTTAGAGATTGTAGGTTGTTCCTCAGGAACTCACTCAAGCCAACTAAATGTGCTGTCATTAAAATAATCCGTTTTATTTTCTCAGTAAATTTGTTACGGGTTTATCCGGTATCGTCTACAGTTGGAGTAGTTTTATTTTAACCAATGAAAAACTTGGCCAACTAATAGTTAGTAGTAAACTCTAACGCTTCTTTCCAAGTGATTACAACGATAGTAGAAAAATGCGTTCAGCGAAGATATCGTTTGCTTTCAATACTAAAAAAGACAGATGTTCACATTGCTTACAATCCACATTGCCACCCATAACTAGCCTCACATTGAAAAACCACTTTTATTGGTTACAAATATCGATATTATCATAAAGAATACCTTTATGAACGATTAGATATGCTAAGTTAAGTGAAAGTTTTTAATCGCCAAAAATATATCCGATGAAAATGATCGTCTACTTGTAAATTTCTCTAAAAATCTATCATCATTTTAATGGAGATGCCATCGGTACCGCTAGCATTATAGAACTGTTAACCGCCAACATTATAGGGTCACAAGCCATCGTCCGAAATTAATTGGCGGCATGGGTAGATGGGGAGGAAACTTCAGAGAATACGGATTATATGTATCTCTCTCTTTGAGAAACATGAAAATCTCATTTTGATTAGTAAATCATCACCTGTGTGGTTATTGGATGCAGTCAGCAAGAGATCGTGCTGCCATTGGTATCATACTAAACTGGGACATAGCCATGAAGGACGTTTTTCGCTGTTCTCCTTTAGTGTCGCTTTATACTCTGTTCTTTTTTTTTTTTTTTTTTTCCCACAACTTTATTGGACAAACCATAACTAAAATACAAAATTAGAGAAAGTAGAAAAAGAACAAAAAAAAGGCACTGTCCAAGAGGTGGGTACAAACGGGACACGAAGTCCCATGCGAGGTACCCGCCTTGACTAAAGTAACTAAAAACTAGAAAAGATATCCTCCCCAAACCCTAAAATAGAAGCACTGAAAATATTCTATACAGCTATCAAAAACTAGCAGTGCCGGGACCCATGTGCCAACACGTTCCAGCCACAGGAAGAACCTTCATGCCGGTCTAACTATGACAAGAACATGTTGGCACATGTTCCCCAGAGTTTGTCCTTCAGTGAATCAATGGCTCATTTTTAATGCATTTAATATCATACAAACGAAATTGCTGCCGTGTGCCATATCAAATGTGACAGGAGCAGATTCAAGGCGTGAATTAGGTAGCAACCTTACACATTTTTGAGGAAAATCATCATGTCTCTGTAGCCAACCCAAATTCAGAATTCCTGGATCCGCCCTTGTGTGTTACTCACATGACAAAACGTGGGAATACCGTAGCAAGTAAGTGGAAGAGTAAATTACATCACATGAAACTTATGTGTTTTACAGATCAACAGAGCTAGAGAGGTCACGGATAAATTCTTTGCACTGCCAGATGAAGAGAAATCGAAATGCGCAAGAGAAAGAAGTGGCTCGAATCACGGTTGGGTTGCACTGGGAAGAGAAGCGTACGTTTATACCTTCATTTTATTTCATTTATACCTCCATTCCTTCCTTCCTTCCTTCCTTCCTTCCTTCCTTCCTTCCTTCCTTCCTTCCTTCCTTCCTTCCTTCCTTCCTTCCTTCCTTCCTTCCTTCCTTCCTTCCTTCCTTCTTTCTTTCTTTTGCCCGCCCGCACACGTCCATCAATTCATCAATTCATCCATCCATCCATTCATTCCATGTTTCTGTTTCTTTTTCATTTTTTGACGCATTTGACATCACTCTTTTCAGATTAAACCCTTCAAGGCCTGCAGATATCAAGGAGTCGTTTAACGTTCAGCTGGAAAATCCTGTGAGTAGAAATTTTGATTTAATGGCTATTTTGCTTTTGGTACCCATTTATGAGCCGGCATGTAGCACTATCATGCAAAATTGATCAAATAAAGCAGCAAGCTTGCGATTTTCTTATTACGAGTTCTGTTCCAACCTAACCCCTGCAATCATGTCGAACAAGGTATGACTATAGATTTTGTGTGACTAAAAACAGGGCACGCGTCGCGGCTCATACTGATTCACGGCGTGAAATTACAGATATATTGTTTGTCACTTCGCAGCACGAGTTTTCACAGTTGAGTACGTAAGGAGTATGGTCTATTTAATACCAGCACGAATGACATGGATCTCAATACAAATGCAGCGCGCATGATTTCTGAATCTTATTACCTCAATAATTAGCGCCTATATGGCTAGTAAACGGACTAGCTAGTAGCAGTATGCTATCGCTCACGGTCGTTTAGAGTTTGTATTGAAATTAAGCTATGCTATAAAGGCGCTGTTACATTGTGCAATTTTCCCAGCAACTTGTCTCGCAACGGCGTTGCAAAACAAGTTGCAGAGAAAATTATGGCGCTGTTACACTGTGCAATGTTCCCCAGCAACTGGCCAAAAATATTGCAACAGCGCCTTAAGAATGAACATCGATTTATAGAATTTTGAAATCAAAATGTACGAAAGAACGAATTATCGCGTTACACACTAATCGACGTACTATATAGATAAGTGATGTCGGTCAAGTTGAGTCTACGACATTTAGTGCGACGACATTGTTGCTTTTAGGTAGTGTACGTAGTGTAACATAACGCGTAGCTCCCGGAGTAATTAATTAATCGATGATAAATCGATGGAGGGGGGGGGGGGGGGGGCTCCTATCGTAAATGGACGGGGATGCTCGTCGTACCTTGTCAAAATCTGCAATCTGGTACCTTTTAGGGCATCTCAGACTTAAGTGGACTACCAGAGACATAGCTGGTACCTTTTAGGGACTGTTTTGGGGTAAATAAACTACCTAAAATAACTAAAGCATAAAAGGGACGATTTCGATGATCGGAAGTGAATCTTCAAAGCACATCGATAACAAAATGTTTCATTACTTTAATTCTTTATTATTATTTTTGAATATAATTGGTACCTTTTAGGGGTAGAAATGATTTATTGCCACTCATACTCAGGTACCTTTTAGGGGTCATTTTCAAGATGTTGGTAGGCATCTCTTGCCTACCAGCGAATGTTTTCATACAAAATTTCGATTTCGGAAAATTCATATCTTTGTGAGTTTGAAAGTTACTTCATTCAAACTTCACAGTTTTCTAATTTTGACGTGCTCTTTCCAGCTATGGTAAATATATTTCTGTACTGGGACTTTTGGAATTACATGATAAAAGCTCATTGTAGCCGCACGTGCTATGTTACGCTACACCAACTTGTAACGCAGCTTTAAAGTTGTCCAGTGTAAGAAACATTTTCTTGTTTGACAGAAATGGCCGACATCTACTATACCTGACATGCAACCTTGCGTTGAAGAGTTGTACCGCAAATGTATGGAGCTGTCACTTAGAGTGTTAAAACTCATTGGTATTGGCTTAAACATAAAGGTAGTTGAGTTCAATCAGTTGTTAATTAATTAAAAGGTTCTAAAGCCGAAAGGAAGGATAGAAAGAAAGAAAGAAAAAAAGAAAGAAAGAAAAAAGGAAGGAAGGAATAAATCAATATGTTATATATTTATGAACAATATTGGAATTCATCTTGAACAGTAGTACCAATAATGACATACAGTGAATGTCTTATTTTCTACTTTCTCATATTCATATACACCTTTGGGCCGGGGTGGATTGAGGAGCGGTAGCAAGCATTTAGATAGTCACTTTATTGCAAATAAAGTCTTCAAAATCAACTGAAGGGCTTTGTAGATATATTTATAAGATTTATAAGCTGCTTCGTCATCGACGCCATTTCGTTTGATTTGAATTACAATAGGTACCCTCCAAAAACGGAAGGTATTATGGGTATTGTGGAGATAGAGAATGGTTCCAAATGTTTGGAAGTTTACAATTTACTATGCTGGATAGCAGAATATTGTGAGATTCTTCAAAACATAACGACTTTAAATATTCTTAACCTAATGTTCCAGTACATATTTTGCCATTTAGTGTGATGAATGTTACACGATGTGATGGGGTTTATACAAAGACACATTTGCGCACGCATTGGACACGCCCGCCAGTTTTTAGGCTTAAAATTCTGTTCTTATTCAGGATACTGACTTTTTCGTCAAGTGCCATAACACTATTGGGACGTCAGGTACCATGCGATTGTTGTACTACCCACCCATCCCTGAGAGCTACGTTGTCGAGACAAATCAGATCAGATGTGGCGAGCATACTGATTATGGATCCATAACACTGCTTTTCCAAGATGACCTGGGCGGCTTGGAGGTATACTACGATAGGCTATTTCGTTTTAGCAGAATCTCGTGTCTTTGCAATCCAAGACAGAAAAAACTCCAATCCCGAAAAAAACCCTAACTTTTACGGCCAACTGTTTCGAGTTACTGGGTGCGCTTCATCCCCCCTCCCCCTTCCTCTTCGTACAATGTTGTAAAAGGTTGTTAAGGCTTGCAAACACAACAGAAACATTTTGTCTCAACCGTTGAAAAGAGAAGAGGGAATAAGGATACATTCGTTGAAAAATTAAGTATTGTATTCTTTCAGCAATCAAAACAAATTATGTTAGAAACATAGAAAATCTCAAGAGATTTTGTACGGGATTGTCGATAATGAATTGGTAAACAATCGCTTGGTCCTTACTAAATAAAAATGAATTGAAAGATGACTCCAGAAATCCATTTTTCAACAACATTTCGTTGCCATTTTGCTTTTTAGTTAACACTTCAGGTGAGCGAGAAGGAAAACCTTTAAAATGAAGAGGAATTGAAAACTGAAGATGTAATATTTCTTTTAATTAGTGTTTCTAAGCATGTCCGGTGACATATTAAATGCGCAGGTTTTGCCGGTTGATGGAGACTTCATTCAAGCACCAACTCTACCAGGATGTGTGATTGTTAACATTGGTGATCTCATGCAACGCTGGACAGCTGACGTCTTTAAATCAACTGTAAGTTTTACTTAAGGAATACGTAAGCGCATGTCTATGTACTGTCAAATAACCACGCTGGGAAATGTACATCCTAGCTGGGGGGTCTCAATGGGGGTATAGCTTTGACGGTTGACGGTCAAAATGTCGCCTTTTTGACGGTTGACGGTAAGAAATTCGTTGTTTTGACGGTTGACGGTTAATTCTACTCTTTGACGGTTAAAATACTGAAAATAAGCCAATTAAATATTACTAACCAATAGTTAATCATCAATTTTTGTGAAATTACTTCGCTAGTTGTTACTGTTGCAACTTGTTGCTGTCTAACCGTACCCGTTTCTTGTATTGCGGTTTAACATTTGACCAGAAAATAGAATGAATATGCTGCATTATCGATGTATTAGGCAAATTTCGATATCGTAAAGGGTTTTTCAGTTCGAGGCCCGTCGCTTGGGGTGGTTCGATCTAACGAACCCCCCTCCCCTCCCACAGAATAAAATGGCCGCTTATATTAGCTTAATTAGGCTACTAGTACTTTTCCTTAACAAACTACAGTCACATTGTTGCATTTCTCTCTAAATGAACCTTTGGTAAAGCTAGTGAATTATGGTTTTATCAAAACCCAGACCTTCAGCTATTAAGTATTTAGGTATTATTTTATTTGAAGTATTTTCCACGATTTTTTAATTTATTCTTTCATAATCTTTTTCTGTTTTTGTCTTTTCTCTCTCCTTTAATTAACAACTAGCTAATATTGATTTTGAGACCAAAAAAAAAAAAAAAAAAAAAAAATTGGGCTCCTAGCCGGTTTCGAACCCGGCTCTTACATCTGCTCACTTGCTTCACAGTACAAGGGTTTTCCAACTACGCCACGGGATCGCGTAATTTGCACAACAATAGATAGCCAATTCACGGGATACACTAGGTTATTTTGTTCTCCAAATCCCTCAGTAGACCAGTTAGCCTAGTGGTAAGGTACAGTTATTTACGGCCTAGGATCCGACTGTTTCCTCCCTCTTTGACTGCGAAGCTCGCTGCGTTCTACCGGATAGCGCGGAAGGGGCCGAAATCTCCATCCTATACGTAACATGCGATGATTCAGCGATTTGTCTGGATGCATGGTCCGATTTTTGGGGGTTTGCATAAAATTAGCATACTAATTTCTTTGGGTAACGGGTTCGAGTCCTGCCGGCGCCAACAACTTTTCTTTTTTCTCCTTTTTCCTGTTTTTAATGGATTCTATTTCTCTTCTCTAATTTTTCTTGTCTTAAATTCAGGTTTCAAACGGAAAAAAAACCTACATAAACCGGCTTTACACTAGCGTGATGCTTTCAAAGTTTTGCGTAATTTAGAAAAACATGCACATTCCTTGTAATTAATAAGAGTTATCTAAAAAAAATTCATTCCACTTTCCAAAAGCCAGCGGGACCTCCGGATACTTATACAGATCATTCTGAAGCGATTCCCTAATCCAGCCGAAAATGGTGGAAATCGAACCTCCCCTATCAATGTGCTTGCGACCAGCCAGCAGTTCTGCCGACAGTATGAAGTTCAGTATGGCTTTTATAAAGTTTTAACGGTATTGAAATAGTGAAATTGTTGTAACGTCTTGAAAAATACACGCATTTGGAAAAAATATAATAACTTAGAAAAATTGTTCCAGAGTGTATATGACGGTTAATTTTTTTGACGCTTGACGGTTAAAATTTCCCTCATTTGACGATTGGCGGTTGAAATTTTGGCCGTTTGACGGTTGACGGTTAACCCCATTGAGACACTCTAGCTGAGCGTACTGTTCTTGTACTCTACTAGACCTTTCAGCGTGCTTATATCACAAGCAGAGATATGCGAGCGCGTTTAAAATACAATGGTTAAACAAATAAGATCCCCGCGCCCTTTGATGTTATGTTTGGAATCCAATACAGTGATGGTCGACTTGTTTAATTAGAGATGTGATCGTGTTTTTACATTGTTTTGGACTGATACTGCATGATATTCATGAGCTGATGTTATGAATAAAGGCCCTTTCTACACGAACAGATTTCCTATATGATAAATAGATTTTTTAAATGTAAAAACCATCATGGCGTCTACTCGTGAATAAAGGAGCTATTTGGTCAAATATTCTTCTCAACACGAGCATACAATCTTGTCATGGACAACTTGACATAGAAAATGTGCTGGATATAAAAAGGCCTTATGCCTCGCATTTCAGAATATCTTCATTTGATGCAAACATTATTTATTCTAAAGCAACACCGAGTGTTAATTCCCGCTAAAGAAGTGATTCGTAATCTGCCAAGAAGATCGTTGGCATTTTTCGTCGACCCTGATCCTGGTACAGTTATCAAGTGTTTAGATGGATGCAACAAGTACCCACCCGTCACTAAAGAAAACTACTTCAAGCAAAGATATGCTGCCACGTACAAATACTGAAAGGTGGATGGAAGTTTTTAATTCGATTAACCAACTCAATGATGTCATGTACAGCCGAACCTCAATCAAGCTAACCCTTTAAATTAAAATAGTTTTAGTGTGTACTGATTTCAATAACTATACAATAGTCCTCTAATAAAGGTGGTAGCTAATTAATGGCGGTTCTGCTATTTTTACAAGTAGTTAGAATCGCAGGCTTCGATATCCTCTTGAACTCTTGATCTCTGGGCTTCGTGTGGTTACTGCCCGGTAGAAAAATTGCCCCCGGAAGGGGCCAAATATAAGCATAAATATTTGTAGAATATTTTATAGAATATATTCTATAAAATTATTATGATTTCCATCTTGCATCGTAGTGTACGAATAGGCCCTTTGCAAGACCTGGTCACGTTACACCAGAATTAACAGAAATGTTAGAACTGATGACAAAATGAGCAGAGCACCAGAAAGGGCAGCTCCAAGTTAGCAATTTCTGATGGCAATGATCCAAGGATACAAATTATTTTAAACCTGATTCTTTGAAAGGAATGAAATAAAAAAAATCATAACTCTTTTCCAGCAGATTAAAAGTGGCTCAAACTCAGCAAAAGCAATGATAAGTTACTCTTTCTGATCATTTCGACCATTATTTGAAGACATGTGTCACGTGATCAGGTTCTGCGGTGACCGGCTGTTCCAGTCAATCTTTGGGCTTCCTGTGGTCACTGATGACTCAGGAAACCCGGTACTGAAAAGTTGCCTCGGGAAGGGCCTTTTTGATCCATAAGCATAACTATTTGTAGAATTTATTCCATAAAATTTTTACATAATTTTAATCTTGAATCTTGGTTTAAGAATTGCAGTCATCGTTTGTCCCAGTAGTCTCAAACTAAAGACAGAAAAAAAGAAAAACATTTTAGATATCTACGGACGTTACGAACTATCAATTGTAAAATGACCATGCTCGACTCGTCCATTCAGTTTGTGAAATAAGGAAAAACATAAATGACAAAAACACTCAGTCCTATCTTTTCATCAGTTGTCTCTCTTAAACGCCTATTAACGTTATCTTGAATAATGTTAGCTCGCGCTTGTATCAAATGCATGCTAAATATTTAGAACAAACATTTTTTTTGCTTAAGTGGTTTACGGTTGAAAAGCAGTTCTAAAAATAGTCCAAATGAGTCACATCACATGACACACGTGTTCCAGTGTCCTGGTGATTATGGTATCCTGGCGTACAAGACCGACAGAAAGCACAACATATGCAAGTACACTATAGGTCCAGGAGTGCCATCTGGTGCTCTAGTTATATGTGGTCTAGATCTTGTACTAAACCATGGGCACGATACCCAAACCATGTCAACTGATTGCTATGGCATTGGGAGCCAACTGGCATCGTGTTTAGGCGCTAAGGACCGGTTCACAAACCGCATAAGCATAAGCATACGCAGCTGACTCAATAGCGTACTGCTCATTATTAGTTTTGGTTTTCTCTCACACCTGAGTGATAAATGCGCTACTGAGTCTGCGTATGTTACTTGCGCTTATGCTTATGTCGCTAGTGTGAACCGGCCCTAAGGGAACTGATACTATTGAAAATAATCCCCCTTAATTCTCACCGAAGAAAGGAAGAGGGAAATAAATAAAGAACGAATGAATGACAGAAAAAAGAATGACAGAAAGAAAGAACGAATGAATGACAGAAAATAGAATGACAGAAAGAAAGAAAGAAAAAAAGAAAGAAAAAAAGAAATGAATATGAGAAAAGAAAACGAAAGAAAATGAAAGAAAGCAATTACCTTAACACAAGCAAGTTCGCTTGCAATTGCTCATCATGTACTGGTAATATATGCTGGATTTGTCACAAAACCCGTAACTTTTCCAAAAGGAACAGTATTGTTTGACTCCAATGTTGTCTTTATGTTTACATCCTGTTTACGACAGAAATGCAAAAGATCATTAATGTAAGTATCACTCTAAAATGACGGTTGTATGAGGCGTCGAAAGGCTTAGTCAAACAATGTAACTTTTTCTGCAACGTCAAGCAACAGCAATAACGCACTGTGCGTTCAAACAACTTTGCGCGCAACAGGATCAGGTTTTATCAGTCTGCAAGCGTTACGTGGATGTTGCGTGGATATACGGTACAAATCCGCTGTTGCGTACATCGGTACAGGAATAGTTGTATTGTGTGTTTAGGCCTTAAATTTGTATAAAAATCAATTTTGCATTTTGTAGGATTTTTTCTGTCGCTTTTGTTTATTCTGTTTGATATGTCTATATGTACAATAATGTGATATCATAGACTGCATGAAAGAGTTGGACCGCGCGCCCCGAACACGTTTTATCTACACCCACTTCGGTGTTTTATTCGTTATAATATTTTGTCACTATGTGGATGTGGCGTAGAACAAAGAATACAACTAGACCGACATCTCTTACCGTTAAGGCCTTGGCAATAGAGAAGTTTTGCTTGCTGTATGTCCTTATCGCTCAACCCATTTCCCTGACCAAAATCAGTATTGCCGTTCAGCTTCACAATAGTATTTAATCCCTGGGCTTTAGCAAAAGCAGTTGGTCCATAATGCATGATACTGTTGAAGTCATAAGATACCCCAAGGTCGTTGGCACCCCCATCTAGAATTTTCTTGAAATTGTTTTCTGCATCTAGACAAGAAAACACGACATAGATTGGTTATCTGTAAGGCCCTATGCACTTGAAGAAGCTAGAAAAGATTAGACATCAGACAATGCAATTTCCCTTAGGGCATTCTTTCAGTCGTGTACTATCAGTTACCTGACCCCCCCCCCCCCCCCCCCTCTCCAACCTGAACGGTTATGGATTCCCTTGGTAGCTCGAGTTAGCAAGCTTCTGCTGTGTAAGGTGCAATAATGCGCTAAAGGCGCTGTTACACGGTGCAATTTGTTTCTGCAAAAATGAATGCAGTAGCGTACCCTGCTATGGATCGCGCAACTTGTTTTGCAACATCATTGCGAGACAAGATGCAGAAATCACTGCACCGTTTATCAGCACCTTCAGACTACGTCCCTACTTATCCATATTGGTAAACGTGTCTGTTTTTGCTATGGCGAGGCCGTAAAACGTCTTTTGTCAAAAGCGAAACGGAGGTGGTCCGAAGTATATTCAAATTAGCTAGTATGGAAGTAACCTAAATCTGCATGCTGTTTTTTTTCTGCGAGTTCATATCAACTGCTGACCTGTTTGAATGTTGTTCCATAGAATTTTTACGTAGCCGTCACGATCTGGACGCGACTGTTCGTGCCAGAAGCCTAAAGCGTGACCTAGAACAAAAGAGAACGGTGTCACTCAATATATATGGTCGAAGAATGTGATTCATCTTGGTTACTATATTCTCTTGGAATAGAAATTAACTTAGCCAACAATGAGTCAACGACCGCAGGGAGGAGGCTTTCAATTTCCGGCTGGGAAATGATGAAACCTGTTAAGAGTAAGTGCTTTCTTATTACTTCCCCATCTTACAAAAGTGTCTACGTTGTTTAATGACCCAACGTTGGCTACGTAAGCTAAATTGTATTAAGTAACGCAACCAACCTATTTCATGAACGACAACTCCCATTACTGCACATCCTAGTCCAATAGAAATCCTTTGTTTCCCACCAGTACGACCAGTCCATGAGTAACACCTGCAATCCAATTACAATTTCAGTCAGTTACAACTGTAAGCAGTTTTTCTGTGAGTGGGAAATGGGCCTCGCTGTACCTTGACAGAGTTGAGATGTCTCTTGCAGTAATGATTCCGTACCGTTTTCACAGTTATACGAAAAACTGATCTATTTGATAAAAGGACAAAATGTCTCTGTCCTGCTTGCTTGCTACAAAGAGGGTCTCAATGGGGTTAACCGATAGCCGTAAAAGGGCCAAAAATTTAACGGCGTAAGCCGTAATAATAGGAAAAAACTAACCGTTAGCCGTAATGAAAAGTTAGTCGTAATAGCTTTTTCTAGCGTTCTCAACAATAAAAATTAATGTTTAACCATCAAGAACAATGGAAATTAGTTATTAACCCACTTTAACCGTAATCGTAAAATATTAACCGTTAACCGTAATAGCCACCACCCCATTGAGATCCTCTACAAACAGTTTGCTGGCATTCAGTTAACTTGAGCCCATTGTTCATAGCGGAGGGGTTTTTTATATACCGCTAGAGGGATTTAGGATCGCAACTATTCAGTTCCGCAGTGCATACTCAACATGACAAGTAAGCAAGAAAGGAAGAACCTTTTCGTTCTTTGGGAGTTCAGGACTTAAGAGTTATACTTTGGGAGTACAATGGAAAAGTGGACATTGCCAGTCTCTTGCTAAATGTTGATAAAGGAGAACATTTATCCTGAAACTGAACGGCATTTCTTCAATGTCCAGGATCTTTTATGACAGGATTAATCGAAGTAGAGATGGCTTACCCTTGACCAGCAAAGAAGCTGATATAATCTTTCTGAGTAGTCCTGGGTAGGAAGGTAATACACGGCACTTTCTGATTCCAGTGATTCATGGCTTGTAGAATGACTGACTGGTCGGAAACTGAAAGTGAAACATCGAAATTAAAGTCGTATTCTTTTTACTGACTCGGAAGCTGACCCAGCCCTGTTCCCTGACCATCTACCAATACTCGGTTCTACTCCCTATCCGCATATTATTATTTTACAAAATATTGATATCATAAAAGAAATAGAATGTCAATCTGTCGTCTTCGACCTTTCAAACTAATAACAAGATAATTCAATGCTTGTTATGAAAAGGGGTGGAATCCAAAACACTAGATGACTTTTGACAAGCGCAAATTCTCCTCATCCTCCCATTCTTTAGCACAATCTTGGAAGTTTTCTTGCCCTCTTTCTCGCAAATAGAATGAGCCTAAGCCTTCCCTTAAGTAAATACAAATTAAATGCACCCTCTAGAAAGGTAACATCATCCGCAGAAGGACGGACTTTAAAGGCGCGCGCCATAAACCTTAGCTTAGTAAATCTTGTGCTCGCTAATAAAATAATTAAGAATTTTGTAACTTCTCACCACTTGACTGCTCGATGACGTAAGGGACTTCCACCGCGCCATTATTAGTTGGCCATTTGCTCCTACTGTTCGCGATCGCAGCCCTCTTAGACCTGTTTGATTTCCCCCTTGTGGGTAGGACTATGGAGTCTGTACCACCCTCTCGTATAGCTCGTCGAATTTCATCGGTCATAACAATGTCTCCTTGAAAAAGCTCTTCATTTCCTGTGGTGGCGAAAGAAAATATGAGTGCTTAAAGCAGCTGTAACGGATTTTGATTATGTAAGGCAGGCGCAGTTGAAATGTGGTTCTATGATAGATGATTAGATAGTGAAATATAGTTCTGATACTAAATGCTTCCTTCCCCCTCCCCTTTTGGTTTTCCTTCCACTCTCATCCCGTTCAAGGGCTATAGATTCCACAAGAGCCGAAAAGTCACAGTGTACGAATTCCAATGACTTGATTAACGCATGCATGTAGGTGGTTTATATATACATGTGATTTATAGTTGAAATAAAAACTAGTACTGCTCGTAATTAGTGATCTGGGTCCAGTTGTTCAAAAGTGGGCTAGCACTTACCCGCTTTATTTTCAACTATTACTGAAGATGTCATTAAACTTACTGACTTACTTTTTACGTTTCCAGGAGATCCCGGTCTCGGTATTACCATGGAGTTGGCCTCGAGTATTATGTCAAATATTCTCTTTTGCTGGTGCTGACCTTGAAATATAAAAACATCGCAAAGTTTAATTGATAAATATTTTTCAATTCACGCCACGCCATGAACTGAGAGGATCTCATTTTTCAGAAAGAAGAAAGCTAAAATGATTTTAGATAGCAATAGATAAAAAGTAATTTTATATTATCTTACCATCTCTGTTGCCCGCATACGTTTTCACATCAAATCTCTTTCTTAACTTTGGTGGCTGCAGAATTGGACTGGATTGTACCACAAAAACTTGGAAAACCGCTATAACTGCTAACACTTTTACAAACGCTTGTAAAACACCCATTTTAAGTGATATCTGGTTTTGCACTCTGCGTGAAACCGTCGTATCTCGATAAAGGTTGGTTGTATTCTTGATTGGAGCAAAGTTGTCGGTATATATATACCTAAGTGGGCCCTGTGTATTAATCAGGGCAGGACAATCTCCTGCACCGTGTAATACCATGTTTAGAGCTAGCCACAATCGTGACGTCATTAGTCTAGGCCTGGACCGATGAGTCGTCCTCGTCAACGGAAATTGGGTGTTGAATATGTTTGTTGTCTAACAAAGCAGGGATGAAACTTTTCCGGTTTCGGTTTGCATCGTTTCAAAACAAAATTCCCCAAGAGAAAAACATGCAAATTCCTTATACAAGCAAATGAAATAAAAAAATCACTAAAACGAAGGTGTTCTAGCCTTTTCTTTTGCAGGCGTCTCTTTGTCTCTTCGTGTCTTTGTGCCTAATTAAGAAGTACTTTTAGTTACTTTTATTTACTTACGTTTCAGATAATTGAATGTACTTTCCGGCAAAACAACATGGGTAGCAAAGGATCGCAAAAGATAATCAACAATGTTTTAAAAACCATCACTGATCAGTAGGGACGTGTATGCTGTTTGATCATGATCATGCTGGAATAGATCTGCAACTTTGAAACTAATAAACAGATATATGGATAATTTATCTTTGATCGTTTTGGCTTTTATTGGTTATTTGTATTTGTTCTTTACATGTTTTCCTGCTTCTCAAAAAGTGATATGGAGTCCTCTTTTTAGCCGGAAAGTTTTTTTCCAAACAAAATATGAACAGTATGATTAGTTGGATATGATGACTAGTCTGTGACTGGTAAGTACAAAATTGAGGCTTTTTCCCAAAATTCAAAAAGTACTCTTATGATATTTGCTTACAAAGTATATTTTCTATATCCCATATTATATGTACTTGAACAATAAGCCAAGTCTATACAAAACAATGGTTATGTTTAAAGTAAAAGAAATATATTTAATAAGTTGACAGCTAAAGATTTGGCATCTCGACTCATTGAATGTATTTAAAAACTCCACAAGCCTTCTTCAGATAGACTATATCATTGCAATACCAACACATTTCGGCTTTTGTTTTTCGTATAAACTTGTTCCTGATCAAGCTGTAGTATTCTTTTCATACTATATTATCATGGTCATATGGAGTGTCGATGAAGAATTACAAGTTTATAATCTTTTCACAAAAAATGATACCGGTAACTGTCTTCTCTATATCCGTATACACCGGTTGTACTACCCAGATTTGCTACCCTCCCTCTACAACTCCCCACTAATTCCACTCAACAACTGTGACGTCGTCCCTGCCAGTATATACAGCTGTCTTGTACATGTATATTTGACGAATTATTTTACGTTATCCCTACTAGTGCTTGTAGGGGGAAAAGGGGAAAAGGGGGAACGGGGTGAGGATGTGAAGGATAGGTCATTTCCTTCCAAAGCATATACTACAACCATTCATAGCGCGTTCAGAAGGAGCTTGCATCATTTTTTTTTCACTTTCGAATTCATTTGCTCTGAAGCTATGAACGCCGCTGACAAATCATGCATCGCTCGAAACGAATATTTAATGACGCGTGACATTTACAGAAGATGTCTTTTTTTAGCTGAACAACGTTAGTGAGATAGAAATACTGATCCGAAATCATGCAGTGAATCGCGCCGGATATTCCATGACGATGAAATAATATCTAAATTTTGACGTAAGTCAGAAAGACATTTGACTTTACAATTAGAAAAACTTTACTTAAGAAGTTTAGAGAGAAAACATTTTTTCACGAAGAAAGAATTTAGTCACAGTAAACCGCACCTTTACTACGCCATAAAAATACGATTCTTTTCCCTTCGGACGCTAAGAAAAACTCAACTGCAAATTAAATTTGTTGTAGCCTTTCAGTCAGGTTAAATATACCTGCCTGCTTTTAGGAGGTTGAGAGCGATACTAGACGAACGGGCCAGACGTACCGTGTGTGAACGGAACTGAGGCAGTGGTATGTGGCCGGCTTAGATTAGTCAGTTTGTTTGTATGGCAGACTTTCTAAATTGGGTTTCTTGCACATTGAACGAGATAGGATGTTGATAAATCAAAAACGATTTTTTTTTCAAATGTTTATTTCATGATTTACAATAGGAAATGTGAGATATATCAAACAGCATACAACGCCAGCGAGGTCAGACATTTCCTTATTCGATACTTTCCAAAACATCTTGAGATTAAAGAGTCAACATTGTCTACATATGCAGTCATAGGCTGCCCTCAATTAAAGAAATTTCACGTAACTAACACGAGATAACAGTTTTATCTTTAACTGCTCTCTTACATTGGCTTTGACTTTCTTTCTATAGCAACTAGAGTACTTCTATATCGATAATTATTTTAAAACAAAGTAATGTTCATTGTCGATAATATAATTGACAATGGGCAATTACCTTGAAGTCACGTGTTCTTGCAGTACTTAAGATGCTGAAACTCGCTGAAACAATCTATGTTTATGGATAACGCGTAGTTTAATTTAGGAATAACTTTAGAAATCACTTAATTCTTTCGAGTGTTTAGTCAGCGTTTGTCATCACAATTTTTCGCAACAGATCAGTTAACTGAATACTCTCAATACTATAATCAACTATTTATGTACACACGGAAGGGAAGCCAGAATCAAAACTCAAGAGTTTAGGAACTGATTCTACGTTGCTGAGTCATGTATACACAGCAAAGTGAAATCGCAGCACGTGCGGTATTTCATTGTAAAAAGAAACAGTCGGATGCGGTGTGAACAGTGAACAAACACAGCAGTAATTTGGCAATGCGGAATTGGAAACGATTCGTGTGTGTTGTACTAAGAAGGCGGGATACCCCGATATCAACAAAACATATTTATGCCTTTTAGTTCGATGAAATTGACTGATACTGCAAAATATAGATATCGCCTCAGGCTATCTCTGTCGCAAATTATGCTGTTCGCGAATATAGTGTCTGCATGGTCGGTCCTGCACAATACCGTGCAATAGGTCCATAACCCGCCGTCTCAGTTCAACAAACAACGTTCACGTAGCCGGAAGTGAAAAAATGGACATCACGAAAATGTAATATGACGAAACCATGACAAATCTTTAGACCAGTGACTTTCTTGCAACCTACGAAGGCTTAAAATGGATGAATGTAGGGATTTAACAATGATATAAAAAGCGATAAATATTTGATGTTTTTCTCTTCCAAGGTGCACATTTAGATGTGCCTAAAAATAAACAGGAATTAGACTTTACGTCAAAATCCAGACGGAAGAGACGCATTTCCGAAATGATGTTTAAAATTCAGTATGGTCAACTTACTTTACCAACCGATACGAATAATAAACAAAATTCCTAGCTGGATATTTAATGTAGCTAAAAAAGATCCTTTCTATTCATATATTTTGAGAGAATTATTTCAAAAAAATTACAATACTGAGATTTAAAAAAAAGTCTAAAAAAGATTAAGATAACGATTTTGATGAAGAAAGGCTAGAGCTAATTGAATTAGCCTAGGTACTTGAATTTCACGTAAAAAGTGTTTCAATTCAATTAATCTTTAAAAAAACATTGCTATCACATGAATTAATTAATGTTGAGAATTATAAAAACAAATTAAAACCAACATACGAAAAACACTGTCCTCAAGAGTGGAAAACGAGACTAAACTAGCAAATGTAAAAAGGTCGTTGATTGCTTTTTATTCAAATTGAAACTACTATACAATCTTTTAACAAATGGCGGAAAAATCATCAAGCGGGAAATTTTTATTATAGAAATTTCGATTCTGTTCAAAAATGCGTTGCCTGAAAACACTTTCCTTGTCACCAAGGAAGAAATTCCTGCGGTGTCATTCTAAATTTGGAAGGAAGAAACAACTTGGAGCGTCCCAGTTTGACGTCATAAGTGCAGTCGGCTTTGTGTCACTGCACGGGTTGCCTTGAGGTCGATAATTATCTTACACAAAGCGTATAAAAGACAGTCCAAAACCTTGAAAGAGCAGTTATACATTTACAGTCAGATCCAACTGATCAACAAGATGATTTCGATGACTTCAAAAGATTTGTCAAGATACTTAGTGAAAGCTTTCGTATTGAACTTAGCACTGCAAACAATCTTTTGCATTCCACTACCCAAGACAGACAAGAACAACGAAAAAGGGCCTCATAGAGAATCCAGTAGAGGTTAGTTTGGGTTGTATTAATAAAGTAAATCCTAATTGTGTAGAGTTGACCAACGGGCATCGGTCACCTACGGCGCATATTTTTGTCCGAAATAAACTCCTTTAGCTCAATATTACATGCGGTTTATGCTTTTTTTTTTTTTTTCGTTTTTCGCCTTGTTTACTCTTTACTAACCATCTTTTTCTTTCCCTGAGATTTTGTTTTTTTATCGAGCTAGAAACATAAATCACCATGAACATTCAAGAATACAAAGTTAAAAAATGCGAACCTACTTACAATGCCTTTAGCACTCAGTTATAATTGCTTTCGCTTTCTTGAAAAACAATTTTCAGTTTAAAACTATATTGTTATTTATATAGTTTGGTCATTATTCCATGTTTTGAGTAAGCTCTTTACTTGTTAATTCAATTCATCACATTAAAATTTTGTATACTTGATTTGAAACAGTAGTTATAACTCATTTCGATAAAAACTAATCAGTTATGATGTTTTCAAGATTTGTGCTACTTAACTGTAAGTAGTTTATATTTAGCCATTATTCATGTACTATCAATATAAAAAAGTGCATTTTTTCAAATTCATATATTACAAAAATAGTGCAATCTTTATTCATGCGTTATGTAAAAATAGTTCATGATCTCTTGGCTGTAAGTGCTCTATATTTAGTACGTCCTTAGCATCTCAGCCGAACTCAGCATTTCTTTAATAGGATAAGAGCATGACTTCGGAATATTTAGCATCAAACGTTTTTTAAAGTATTAAGGAATAAAATTTATGGACTAGCCGTTTTAATGAATAAGATTCGATTCGTGGTCTCGCTCCTTTCAATTTCCTGATTCCTCGTACTAGGCTACAATCTTTATAGATCAGGGGAAGATAGAGTTGTGCAGATGACTGCCCACACTAAACGTTTTGCTGACTTCATAGCTGTCCGCCTACAGGACATCCTCAGAGAATAGTTCTGCGGGCACTGTTCCTCTCTGATTTCCTCTAGCTGACAATTGTGAAGTTAGTTAGTGAATGAATGACTTTAATGAATTTAATATAGTATATAATATATTTATTCAGAACTGAATTTATTCATGTGACTGTGTGTATATTGCTGACATGCATCCTTGCAATTCAGTTCTGCTGCAAAACTATTCAACAAACTATTCCATTTGCAACAACCGTCCAAAACGAGAAATCAGAGAATAATCATTTACATAAAGAAAATAACCCATTAAATGGAATAATTGTTTTTTTTCTCAGTTTCTGCAAAACTCAACCGAGCGAAGGCGAAGGAAAGAATATTCGATGTTATAATGAGAGCTAATTCACGAATGGAGAATGACGGCCCTGGAGAGATTAATATTGAGTCACAAGGTAAGTATGATGGGGTGCATGTATTTGAAATATCAATCAAAGAAAAAAACGAAAGCGGCAGCCAAATAACAAGCTAGTAAATATGCTGAAGCATGCAACCACATGGAACCAATACAATGGAACATTTGACTATCATATAGGGCGAGGCCATCAAGCTGAAATGAACAATAGTAAATCTAGTTATGGTTGTTTTCAGGGTCAATGAAAGTAGAACTTTTCCAAGGAGACATAGTAATGACTACAGATATTAAAAAAGCTTTACAAGAGGCTGGTACTGACTTAATGGTTCTACCTCGACAAAGACGCCGACCCCAAGGGCATAAAGGAGGTCGGCGTCGTCAAAGGAGAGCCGCTTCAGCGAATGACCTTCACAAATGGCCAGTGATCAATGGTTCCCGTCAAGTGCCTTACGTAATCGAGGCTTCAAGTGGTAAGCAGATAGTGTCGATCACGTGATTGAATTTCATTGTTTTCATTCTGGAATAACCGGTTTTTCCCATTTCAGTTCCCGATCAGTCAGTCATTCTACAAGCCATCAGTCACTGGACTCAGAAAGTGCCGTGCGTTACATTCGTAGCCAAGACTACTCAGACTGATTACATAAGTTTCTTCGCTGGTCAAGGGTGAGTGACTACTACTTCCGGTCCTATATAAATTGAACAAAATTTGTTTGTTCTTAACAATAAGCCCCTAGCGTGATGACGTTTTGACCTCCTTTCTATACCAGAACCCTTTTCAAATTTAACCTTTCATATTCAATTGTTCAAAAGTTAAATTCCTTGGAGAATAGAAGCCCAGTAGTTTTAACTTGTGAACAAACTTTAAAGCTACTCGAAAAGGATTCTGGTATAGTGAGGGGGTCGCTTGGGGCATATTAGTGTCGGCTTCTAATACAAATAGACACGAGATCCTTCCCTGGTAGTTATTTCTAAAACTTTCTTTCGACGACATGCATAAAAGGAGCATGGCACTGTGGTGGTCATCCCTCGAATCGATTTGTACATTAATTGCACTGTGTAGCAAATGAAACAAATGACGATCGCTGCACCTGCATTTCAGACTTGATCTTGTCATTAAAATTTACCTTTGTACATATAGATCTTAGCTTCCGCATTCTCAGGCTCCAAAAGAGTCACGCGCAGGTTGGATCGTGTGACCGAGACTTTACATCAAACGAGTTCCTGCTCATATGTTATTTCAGTAACCATGGTAACAACGTTTGGTTTTATAAAACTCTAGGTGTTACTCATGGACTGGTCGTACTGGTGGGAAACAAAGGATTTCTATTGGATCAGGATGTGCGGTTATGGGAGTTGTTGCTCATGAAATAGGTAATATCTTTGTTTGATTGACTCAGCTTAACATTTGGCTATAAAAACGCGCGCAGTAATTTTGCTATTCGGAGCCAATCAAATTCTGTAACCCAAATGTTACGTGACACGTTTTACTTTTGTTCTAGGTCACGCTTTAGGCTTCTGGCATGAACATTCTCGTCCAGATCGTGACAAATATGTGAGAATTCTTTGGGACAACATTCAAACAGGTCGGCAGTATAATCAAATGGTTTTAGTGCTCTTGTCTTTTCCCTTCCCATCAGCCGCTTTCCTCCTAGCCCCCTCCCCCGACGGAGAAGGGCGTGAAGAGGAAAGTGAATGAGCCTTCCCCACCCCTCCACTCACCGTCTGAAAATCAGGCTTGGAAAGCCATGTGACCGTCTAGTATTTCTAACTAATATGTTCTTTATATTAATCAGACAAAGAAAACGACTTTAAGAAAGTAGACGGCACCAACGATCTTGGGGTACCATACGACTTGAACAGTCTCATGCACTATGGACCGACCACCTTCGCTAAAGCCTCGGGGTTGAACACTATTGTAAAACTGGATGGAGGCACAAACTTTGGTCAGGCTAGTGGTTTGAGTGATAAGGACGTACAACAAGCCAGGCTTTTGCTCTGTCCAGGAACTAGTGGTAAGTACGCGGGATTCCTGTGTATCGACAATATTTTGCCGGGAAGCCGGGCATACCCCTGGTACGGTAAATTAGAACTGAGATTGTTGAGTTGTAAAGGGAATTTCTTGCATTGATAAACTATGTCAGATAGAGAACCATCGATCATGGTACTGCAATGCCATACAGTCGGTATTATGTGTCGACAGTGTTTGATGGAAAACAGTGATAGGAAACATGTAAATAGAACATTTTTGTGTATTTGTATTCTGTTTGTATTTACTCGGATTACCCACACGTCGTCTATTCAAGAATCCCCTTCCACCTCTGCACTCCCCAATGCCCCCTTAGTTATTGTGAACAGTTTTGATTATAAAAAAAAAACAAAAGAAAGATGCCATTGTAATTTATGTACATAAATTCACGTACACGTTTTTTCATCAGCCTGCAAGAGTCTAAACCTTTACAACGACACCAAGGTGGAATGTGAAGCATGGAGTAAACTTGGTCACTGCGAGAATGCTTCCTATAAAGACTATATGGCAATAAACTGTAAGGAAAGCTGTTTATGTCGAGGTAGGTTTGCCATAAATACGTAAATAGCGTAACCGCCATTGTTCATATTTTTTAGAATGGGTTTCCTGTGGTAAATTGGAAACGCTCTAAAGGAATACCTCAGGATGTTACCACAGGATGCCCAATTGAGAATGTGTGCTTCAATTTGTGCTTGCAACCGCACCATGAGTCGAATTTAGGCAATTTGATTAGGCTCGATCTTAACTAGCCACGTTCAAATCTGTAGGCCAATCATACATCACCTTTTGTGCTCCAAGTATTACAAATGCGCTTTATGAGAGTGGACAGCTTCGATTCTCTCAAACTAGACTGCTTTGACCACCAACCTGAAGGAGAAAGGAAATACTTTTTGTTTAGTATAAGCTATTGTAAGCTAATATTTCTGTATTGTTTTTACAGTTTGTGAGGACAAGCACGTAAACTGTCCATCATACGTTGCTGGTGGATACTGTACAAACCCTCAGTACAAACCATTCATGGAACTGAACTGTAGACAAGGATGTAAATTATGCACCTGATTGGGTCGATAAATCTGCACTATGATTGGTCCAAATCACGAATGACGCACAAGTGCATTCAAGTTACTTGGGTCTCAGTGACAGATAGATCGAATATCTCATGAATATTTATTTTATATCTTATCTATTTAAGTTTATTTAAGTCTGATTTCATCGCAGGGTGATCCTAGTTATTTATTATCATATTTATTATCGTACGTTTATATAATTTCGTCTTCAGTGTTTGATTTAGCCTCCTTTACTAGGGCATCTCCTAGCCTGTTATCTCTGTGGTTGGAATTGACCGATAGGAAATACAGCGAGCTCAGGCTAGGAAAATTTCACATTAAAATATCACAGAAGCTCAGAGATGCCTGCGAGGAGGCAAACCTGGTTTTTAGTTTATTATTTTAACTTATTATTTAAGAGTCCAATGTGTTCTAGCGCACTGTACTCTCAAACACACACTACCAGATATATTGTCCAAACAGCTGTCTCTCATATATATGAAATGTATTATATTAGTACACTAGATATAATTGCAAATTTAATAGTTATAAGGAAAAGCAACTTTACTTATTTAATCAGTTTTATCGTTTTATAATTTTTATTAATTGATATATTTCTTATTTAGTTTATACACGATTTCACAAACCCTGGGCTTTAATCAAATATCGTGTTAGAATAAAGTTGTTGTTATTGTTATGCATAATCATAACAACAACTTTATTTTATAACACGATATTTGATTAAAGCCTAGAGCTTGTGGGGTCGTGTATAAACTAAATAAGAAATAAATCAATTAATAAAAATTATAAAACGATAAAACTGATTAAATGATTATCATCATTATTATTATTATATTATTATATTATTATTACTAATTATTATTATTATTATCATTATCATTATCATTATCATTATAGAACATCACGAAGTGATGGTGTTTTCCTTTTTAATAAAAATATCATTACTGAAATTGTTATTTTATCAGACTGATTAAAGTCACTGGCACAACTATTCTCCAAAACATATACCTGTAGATAGAAAATGGAGCCGCACTCAGTTGTAAATAGATGGTTAGAAAATAAACGTATTCTTGCTCAGAGGTGTCCAGACTCCTATTGTTCGACTGCAATCATTGCCAGAATTGGATCTTTTAGATAATATAGCCCCGGCCCTTCAAAGTCACTCGGAAAAGTATATTTTGTCATATCCAATAAACATGTGGATCGACCGCAAAACTAATTAATTCATCGTTATCCTGAGGATAAGGGGATGAACTAATCTAAAAATATGATAATAATAATAATATTAATAATAATAATATTAATAATAATAATATTAATAATAATAATAATAATATGTAACAATAAGTAATAATAATAAGTAATAATTAACTAATTAACTTAATAATTAACTAATTAAGTAGTAAATAATCAGTAGTAAATAATTAGTAATAAATAATTAAGTAATAATAATTATGATAATAATAATAGTTAATTTTAGTATGTATATACATATGTTTTCTAGTATAGTTTTAGGATAGATTATTATAGCTTTTAGGTCACGCAATTTCGCCCTATTGCGCTATTAGTAAGTTATTGCATATAGACGTTTTTCACTGCATAATAATAATAATAACAATAATAATAAGAGGCGTAAAGAAGAAAGGTATCGTGAATGGAAAGGTGGAGCACTGCATGGCCAACATCTTAGCATGATTGATGAAATCAGCAGCAATGAAACCTGGACGTGGCTAGTAAAGGGACAACAAAAAAAGGAGACAGAAGGCCTGATTATGGCCGCTCAGACTCAATCACTAAGAACAAATGCCATTAAAGCAAGGATTGATAAAAGCCAAGATGACTCAAAGTGCCGCATGTGTAAATCCAAAGATGAAACTGTGAACCAAATCGTAAGCGAATGCCAAAAGTTAGCTCAAAAGGAGTACAAGCGAAGACATGATACTGTTGCGAAAGCTTTGCACTGGGACATCCTTCGGCAAAAGGGATTTGGACCAGAAGGGAAATAGTATGAGCATGAGCCAATGGCTGTAATAGGAAATGACAAATTCAAAGTTTTGTGGGATTTCACCATCCAAACCGACCACAAAATTTCTGCTAGAAGACCAGACAGTTGTTATAGATAAAACAGCGCAAAAGTGTCAAATAGTTGATGTTGCAATCCCAGTTGATGGAAGGATTGAAAAAAAGGAGGAAGAGAAGATTGAAAAGTATCAGGAATTGGTACGAGAAATTAGATATTTATGGAAAATGAAAGCAGTGAAAGTGACAGTTATTCCAATAGTAATAGGAGCTCTGGGTAGTGTTACAAAGAGACTGAACGAGTACCTGAAAGAGATTGAGGTTACAACACGAGTAGAACTTCTGCAAAAGTCTGCTCTATTAGGAACGTACTGCTAGGATTCTGAGAAAAGTACTTGAAGCCTAAGGAACTTGATGAGCCCGGCTTCAAGGCTAATTTACCGGTTCCATCAATTTTTACCGTGCGTTTTGAAATAATAATAATAATAATAGTCTGCAGCATTTGCGGATTGGACGAGAGAGCAATTGAGAGAAATTGAAAAGATAGGAAAACGAGGAAATATCTGAACATGTACAAAGCACTTCACCCGAGGGATAGTGTTGCAAGACTTTATTTACCAAGACAGGTTGGTGGTCGGGGACTAATATCAGTTGAAGATTGCTCTGATCAGGCCAAATTAGGCCTAATGAAATATATTCAAGACAGTGAAGAGCGCTTTTTAATGGCTGCTAGGAAAGAGATTAGCAATGTCTCTTATGAAGTAGAAGAACTGAAAGACTTTAGAAAAAGGAAAACAGAGGAAAGAATGCAAGAACTTGTGAACAAAGAGCTACATGGCCAGTTTATCAGAGAGGTTGAAAGCGTTTCAAGTGATAAAAGTTGGGTGTGGCTGAAAGACGGAAGCTTGAAAAAAGAAACCGAAAGCCTAATTATATCTGCTCAAACTCAGTCAATTAGGACTAATCTTATAAAAACCAAAATAGATAGATCACAGGACAATCCCAAATGTCGGGTGTCCCATCAAAAAGATGAGAGTGTTAAAAAAAGAGTACAAAAAAAGACATGATGGAGTTGCTAGAACACTCCATTGGGATTTGTGTCGAGCATATGGGCTTGAACATGCTGAAAAGTGGTACGAACATAATCCTGAACCTGTCATGGAGAATCAAGACGTGAAGCTCTTATGGGACTTTACTATCCAAACTGACAAGAAAATCCCACACAATAGACCAGACATTGTATTGATTGATAAGAGTAACAATAATTGCCATATAACTATAGATCGATGTTGCTTGCCCTGGAGATAAGCGAATACAAGATAAGGAAAGAGAGAAAATAGAGAAATACACAGATCTTGCAGTGGAAATCCAAAGGCTTTGGAAACTGAAGAATGTGAAGGTTGTGCCAATAGTAATTGGGGTGTTGGGAATGGGAATGTTCACCACTGACAAACTAGAACAATATCTAAAGCATCTTGAGTTAAACATCAAAGTGGCATTACAAATAGTGCAAGTGTTGCACGTGTACTCTAATTATCTCGCCTTATGCAATATCAATAAGCACGTCAGTAGAGTGTGACGAGTAAGAACAATTTCTGGCATCCAGTTTATGGCACAATTAAATGTCATCTTGTGCACACGTTTGTCACGTCATAGTACGACTACTACTGTAGTAGAAGAAAAAAAATTGAAAGAAAGAATGTAAAATCATTTTTTGTCAATTTCTGTCCAAACAGTAAGTAAGTGTTATGTATACGTGATCTGGTTTTTCCTGCATTTGTTTTTGGCAACTGCTCTGACATCCGGAAACCTTAGAATTCCTACACAGCGATTGGTCGGCGCCGCGATCATGTTTTATTGTGTCGCGTGCACTATATAGTGTGACATAACAACGTTCACCTCAAAACCGATATATGCCACATCAGAAAACACATCAAGTATCTGGATCAAGAGAGATCGAGGCAGTCCCAAATGCTTGGTCAAAGTGTGTTGCTTGCTATCTTGGCATGTTTTATACTGGTCCATGGGGTACCAACTCCCAGCCAGTCAACAAAATCCCCAGTAATAACCACGAATAGTACGAATAGTACAGACGGTGAGTGAACAGTTTGACCACAAATCCATTAAACGAGCATCAGAAAAGCCTATCGTAAATATGAGTAATAGCCAAAAGGAATGAAAGATTTCCTTGCAAATGGGATGTTTTCTCAAGTTTTACTTCTTTTCAAATTATACTCCATGTGTGATACCATTATCATCTAATTTTCATATTTGCTCGTGTCATCTGTTATGTAATATCCAAGAGAGATATACCGACATGAGGTCGATATTTGTAATTGACTGACCCCTTTAAGATCATAAAACACCTAGAAAGGCTTGAGCTGGACCATTCTCAAGTTGTCGGAGCTGTTTTGTGATGTTTTGTCTTCCTCCTTCCCTAGTGCTCTGGTCACTTTGCCTCATGTCTTGGTCTATGTGGCTTTTAAGTGTGACGCCATTCGTTTAAAAAAGACTTCAGATTCAAAATACAACATTTCGGAGATTTTTTTAGTTTAACTTCTTTCTTCATAGTAAATGTAAACGGTGTTCAGTAACTTTTAGAAAAGAAGTATTTTCTTTATTTTGGTGCTGTTTCTGTACTCGGCTACTGAACCCAGAAATACGTCACAGCTATAAAAGCCTCATAGAGCCAACACCTGCGCATGCGCCAAATTTCGCGGGCTTTTGCGCGGTCACGTCTTGACCACAGGAAGCCCATGAAATATATTTTTCGAAACGATTTCGCAACTTTGTTTTTATTATTACCATTTAGGAGATTTTGATCTCATTGTGTAGTTCAAAAGGTAACGTAATATACCAATTATTGCATAAATAATAAACGTTGAACACAATGCCTTTCGATCTTACACTGAAAAACACTTGATAATCTTTCTTTTCGGTTAATTAACTACTTCTTCAAATGATGATGGTTATTTCAGTTCTGACATAATTGATATGTTCATTAGAATGTACAGACCTCAGTGACAAGTGCAGCTACTGGGCCAGTCAGGGTCATTGTTCACCTAGAAGTCAATGTTATCCTGGTGTCGCTCTAAGATGCAAAAAAACTTGCTTTTGCGATTCATGTGAGTAACTATCAACACGATATGTATACTAGCTACACAATGATTTTCAGTGGATCTGAGTGGAATATCACACGTGGAATATCTCACGAGTCACTTGTATTTTCTAGGATACACAAGAGCCTTTAGGCGAGTGTGTGTATAAATAAAATACAAGTGCCAAGTGGGATATCGGCACTATATGACACGAGAAACCATTGTATAACTATTGAATCTCATTCTCATTATCTGCCTCAAATGGTGGCTGGGTTGCATGTGACGTCACGGCAGCCATCTTGGATGAACTTAAACAAAAGATTTAATTTCTCATTAGCGTCACTTGTTCGTTCGTCACACAAGGCTGCCATCTCTTTATCTTTGGATTCTCAGGAGAATGGTCGAAAAGTTATGGTTTGAAACATCACGAGTACTAGTGACCACTCTGTGTTCTTAACCATAGAATATTTTATCAAAAACGTGTGATTCATCTGATGGAAATTCCAACGAGATCAGTTGACCATGACATCAGATGAAACCCAGTAACAAGCACCAGCATACACAAACAAAGTGATCTATTGCTATTGTAGCAGTTCCCCAACCTGTTATAAGATGAATGAAAACTGCCGCCCGGTTGGCTCAGTTGGTTGGGCGTCGATCTTCAATGCGGAAGTTCGGGGTTCGAATCCCGGCCGGACTAACACACAGGGCCCGCAGTAATTAGTGAAAGCTGTTGTGGTGTCCCTGCCTTCATTGGAAGGAAAAAGCTTGTTACCTAAGCATAATGAAGAGACTGGGGCTGCGCGTGTCCTTTTAAAAACCTTTGGCAGATAAATATGACTATTACCCTACATTTCAGCAATTTCAAAACTCTCTCTGGTCCCCTCTGGTATTCTCAGTACTCAAAATCTTTTAGCGCGCGCACGTTGCTTGTAATTAAGAATTTCTAAAACTAGCCCCAAAAACCATGTATCTTCAGCAGGGGTAGATTTAGGGGAGGGGTGCAGGGGGTGCGCACTTCCTTCTGAAACAACTTTGGGCCCTTAAATTCCTTTTTGATAATTTTCTAAAATATCCCTTGGATTCTCTGGGCGGTTTTCGACCTCTATAACGCTGCACCCCTGAAGGATAATCCTTGATCCACCCCTGTCTTGTCTTATAACTTATCACTTGACACGTGAGTCAGCCACGCCCTCTTTATTGACTACACCACGAACTGACATACAGCTATTGCTGGGGTACATGTGACGTCACGGCATCCATCTTGGTTGACCTTCAACAAAAGATTTCTCATTAGTGTTTATTGTTTGGTCATCCAACATGGCTACCGCTTCATTGTCTTTGGATTCCCAAAGGTATGGATGCACCCCAGCAATATTTGAACTATATTTGACTATTTTCTTGTTTTTTCTCTTCTACAGCTAGTGTCTGTACTGATGAACGCTCGCTCTGTCCAATATGGAGTGCTAGTGGATTCTGCAGCGGTAAATATGAGAAGTTCATGCATGTTTACTGCAGGAAGAGCTGTCAATATTTGTGCGGCTAAAATCCGAATAAAAAGGCTGCAGTTTTGTGTTTACAAGTAAAATGATTTGTAAAATAAAAGATTTGTTAAGAACTATAAATGATTTGTAGAATAAAAGATTGTTAAGAACTGCAAAATGATTTGTAAAATAAACGATTTGTTAAGAATTATAAATGATTTGTAGAATAAAAGATTGTTAAGAACTGCAAAATGATTTCAGAATAAAAGATTTGTTAAGAATAATATAGCCTGTGTACAGCCGTTTCCCACCCCTCCCCCCCTACGGGGAAAAACGGGGAGGGAACGTCTGTGAAACGGCGTTCTTAATCGTGTTCCGTGGTCACGTGAGGTTCTCAAGATTTTGAGGACAAATCTGATTGGTTGTTATCGTTTTGCCGATCGAATTTCAACGAACCCCCATTTCAAGACCATTTCAACGAACTAAAGCAAACACCGTTTTACTGCTTAATTCTCTATTTACATCGAAAATATATCAAGGGCCCTGTTCACACTACAGTTCTAGATCGATCTGAGTTCGATCCAGCCTAAAGCGATGTACTAGACTGGATCGATCTCAGATCGATCTAATGCTGTAGTGTGAACGCGGAAAACATTCCTGGACATGGCAATTTCACTCCTGGGTGTCAAAGGCTTCTATTTTGTTCTTAATTACATCTATGAAAAGCCGAAGTCTGTATGAAACCCGACGGCTTTGTAGGCATGTCATTCGAATCGGACCAAAATCTAGAGCAAAAATAGTGATCAGAATATTCAGTAAGTACACAGCAGTAAAAGTGTATAAAACATGATTTGACTGCTTTGATTACATGACATTTTTAGGACTTTTTTAGCGAGGACTCGACAACTGAGTCTGCCGACATTTGTCTTGCACTGAACAAAACAATAAACTATTTCTCTTACATTGCTCTCTGCTCTGGTCACTAACTCAGTGTTTATAAAGATTTAGAGCGGTTTTCGTATGAGTGGGAAACTGACCGTACCGTACCGTGACCGTGTCAGTACCGTAACGTCTATAAAAACATTCGAAATTCCTGCAGTAACCGTAACGTGCATTGACCGTAACTAGTACGGTCAGTTTCCCACTCATACGAAAACCGCTCTAAAAGACTCAAATAAAGGGTTGTAAACCCGCTATTATTCATTATTTCTTCGAAAATCTTCATTTTCTCTGTATGTAAATAACTAATTACATATGCAAATTTATGACCTGGAACACGATTAAGAACGCTGTTACACAGACGTTCCCTCCCCGTTTTTCCCCGTAGGGGGGGAGGGGTGGGAAACGGCTGTACACAGGCTAAGAATAATATTTCCACTACAAATCTACCGATTCACACAGCTATGTACGAAATAACACCTCTTTTCCACAATTAAAACCTTTCCTTTTTAACACACTAACTGCTACTTATCTTGACCGGGGGGCAACGATATATTGTGGTCGGGGATGACCGCCATACATTTGGGGGTCAAAATCACCGTATCATTTGGTACGGTGTTCATGAAGAGACACTGGTACTTTTACGAAGGCGCGGTACCTTTTGGGTTCTCAAAACACCTGACGTCAAACTAAGGGACTTTTTAATGCTTGGTAGCATGGCGGATGTTGTCAGGATTGAAAGCAATTTGATGAAACGGTATCTGTTCATTTGTTTTGTTGGTATCTTTAGGGATAAAAATGACGAACGAACTCTATAACGAAAGGTTATAGTAAACACTGTTTTTTTCCAGATCTGAAGCAGGATAGAAGGCCACATATTCAAGTAGCCTACACTTGAGTGTAAAAACCATCTACGTAAAACAAAAGTAGTTTAAGATGTAATTTTTTGAATGATTTGTTGTTTGTTTGTTTGTTTGTTTGTTTAATTTCTTTCGTTGTTTTGCGCTATTTTTTCACATTTAGCAGTCCTGAGTGTTCTAGTCATACATGTGCATTTATTTCCAAAAGATAACGAAACAGGCAACAGTTAATCACAGATCATCACAAGCTTAAAGTTACATCAAGCATGCATACAAAAATGTGCTATTTTTCATCACTCAAAGAGTTATTACACCGCGGATGTTAAACACGATCAAGGTTGTGCAAGAAAGTTTTATTGGCCGGTCCGGATCTGGAGATTCTGGTGTGCACCTTGATTGGATAGGCCTGACAGTGTAACGTGAGTCTTGTTTGGGTTATGGCTCTCTACCTGTTACTAGAAATATTTGTGTAATAAGCTTTGTAAGTCAGTCGATTGTAAGTTGCTTGTGAATCGTTGCTTAGTTGGTGGCTAATGTCTAGCAGTTGTTAGTGGTGATCATATTTGTATATCGAGATTTAAAAGAAGCTTAAATACAAAGACCCACGAATTAACAAAGGTATGATTTAATGTTGCCGTCAGAGTGATCCCGGACTAGTTCCGTAACACACGTTAATTAATATGATAAAGAATAAAGAAGGGTCATGTGGGCTGCTCAAATAGTTGATGACTGAATTAGTTCTGAGACACCCTGTAGAGCCTTGAGCAGAATTATGAGATCTACGCAATTCCTGAACGCGTCGCGCCTATAATCCTTACTACTCCACAACGCTATGATATTTATGTCTTCCTGAATCCTTATAACTACTCCACAACGCTAGGCACACACCTCGGTTTCACCTCCCTGTTCCACTGGCTGTTTCCATTCCTCCTTTACATGATATCCGTTTTTGAACGCTGTGCCCACCAGGTGTAAAAGTATCGAGGTATGCTCGTCGGAAATTTTCAAAAATACCCCTAAAAGATACCGGAAGCCCTTTAAAAAGGGTGTGGCTGAGCGATTTTTAATCCCTAAGAGATACCACTAATAAAGAAATAAAATTGGATTAGAAGACACTTAAAATGTTAAGCGTAACTGATAATAAAGCAACAAAGCTCTGCATAACTATAAACAAATCCCACTGCAAAAAGCGATGAGCTCTCTCGTTTTCGATACCCTAAAAGATACCAGGAAATGCTAAAACTCTAAATTTCAATTCTAACACCCTAAAAGATACCAAATCGCTGATTTTTACCCCTCAGAGATACGACGAGCATACCCGATCCTTTTACAGTGGAGTCCTCTCTTCTCCGGGGGTATCCATTATTGCTACCTTATAAGGAAACTATAATTCGATCAGTTATTATACTCCTACACGGAAACAGGCCAACACCGTGCATCAAGTTTCATTGTGTTGCGTGCAAAGTGACGCATCCACATTTGATTTTCCGGCTTCGCTAGTGCTATATAAACACATACATAAAACATAACAAGCATCCTCAGGAGAGATACGGACAGGATATGCTCGTTCAAAGCGTGTTGCTTGCTGTCTTAGCATGTGTGCTGGTCCATGGGATACCAACTCCAAGCCAGATAATAAACCCCTCAGCAACCAATAATGGTAAGTGTTGCATGATGTTGAACTGATACCAGTCATGCATCAAGAATATATTTTTATTTTTATATTTTTCTTAACACTATAATAACTACAACTACACTCACCTATTTTGTGGTTCCTTCAAAAAGCGTCTAGCAAGGACACATCAGCATTTAGTCTTATCATGACAGCCAATCAAAACAAGCAAGGTCGTACTGGCTACAGCAGTGGTAAGGGAAATGTATATCATGCACTATAACTTGAGGCAAAACCCTGTAATTCGTAGTTTATAGAATACAGTGAAACCTCCACTTGCGACCACCTCTCATAAGCGACCACTTCCACGATGCGACCACTTTTCAAAAATACCAAAATTTCCCCTGCAAATTTTGTTTTGAACCTAGCTCTTGTAAGCGATCACTTGAAACGTAATCCCCTTACAAAGGGCGATAATTGGACTATGTGTCACTTTAGCATCATCGTAGTCGAAAAGGTCAGTTTGATGGTTAAATTATGCATGGCTTACAGGATCTTAACTTTCATTAACTCAACAGTGATCGCTTAAGGGAGTTTTAACTGTGCTAACAGAAGTAAGTTATTGAGAGGGTTTGCGGTTTTTGTGCTTACTGGCTTTTATAAAGCCAGTAAAGCACTATGTCATCGGGTATGTAAGAGTGAGTGTAATTCGGATTTTGCTGAGGTCATTGCCGAGGTCATTACGAAGATGCGAATGTTGTCCGAGACAGTTTAGGATGGTTATTCCAATCACTCCAATCAACGATGAGCCTTGTTTATCAAAAGTATTTCGGGTATAACAAATTACTATTTTATTGATAGCTATACTTCATTTTTTTTTTTTATAAATTTTCGATAAACATTGATAACGAACCCAATCCGACCGACATACGAAACTGCAACTTTAGAGAAACCGCTCCCTTATAGCGAAGGCTCGTGTTGAGAATTTCGGCGACCGTTAGTTTGGATCACGGCGTTCGTCGATCTCACTGACGATTGTTGGTTTTACGCTATAGCTAGTTAGCATTTTAAAATACAAAAGTTTCTTATATTTCTTTGCATTCCTGCCATTAATTTTACTGTTGATTAGGTTTGAAACCTCGGCGTGTTTACTCTTAGGTTTAAGTCTGGGTGAGTAAACTGGGTTTTATTCAATTAAATATTTTTAATATTGAAATTAAATTTACCTTTCTTGAATGGAGCCTTTGTGTCCTTCGGGATGTCTATATAGTGTTTTGGAAACTTTTGCTACCTCTCGATTGAGGCGTACTGCATGACCTTGTTTTAGTTGTTTTAAAATGTGAAATGTCACGGTGATGTCACGCAAGGTGTGCAGAATCCCCATGAAAGCTTGAAATTTTGATTTTGTGACAAAGAACTTGCATGTATGTACTTTTGCTTTCATGTTTATTTTTCATGAACTGTATTTAATTACTTCAAATTAAATTATATTGATTTGAATAATTTCGTAATCTTAGAGCAAACATAGTTAAACTGTGATATATAATCAAAGTAATTTTAAAATACTAACTAATTGTAAAAGATTTAAATTTTTAATAAAATGGTTTTATTTGGTGATTTTTATTGGTTTTTTTTTTTGGTATTCAATTGACTCTTGTTTTGACTTTTTGTTTCTATTTACAAATTGTCAGTACAGTTATACCAGTAAGCACATGTTGTCGTAGACAGCTTTTGTTTAAGACCATGCGACGTGTCCGCGCATTCGAAAAACTCGTCTTTACTGAATCTGGAGTTCGTATAATATTGCGCCACATTGAGGAATGGACACGTGGTCGCCTATTAGAGGTTGGTCGTTTATTAGAGGTCTATTGAAATAATGAGTAACCATTCTTCAAGAAATTGGACAATAGGGGTGGTCGCTCAATTGGGGTTCGGTTTTACTCATGTTATGAAATGTGTTCATACTGTAGAGGTCTCCGTATATATTGTACCTATATAGCTAGGTGTTCGTATTCTGAAATGTGTTTATACTCGAAAGATCATGATGTTGTCATGGTGTTATTTGTAATTAATCCTTAAGCTCCACTCTGTAGACTTCCTATAGGCTCTCTGGGGATGGGGAGGGGGAGGGGGAGGAACAAGGGAAGTCGGGGAAGGGCAGGCGAAGAAGAGGGGACCAATTAAGGGCAGACCTCTCCCCTCTTTCCTCTTACTCCTACCCCTTTCCCTTCCACCCCTCATCCTCCCCTATCATATAATTCTTCCTTTATGCTTTTAGATGGAGTAGAATTATTCCAAGGTGACATCATCATGACACCAGCTATCAAACAAGAACTTACATCTATGGGTTTATACCCCTTCAACAAAATTCAACCATACAACAAAGCCAAGCCAAGAGCCAAGAGAGCTGCCATGTCATATAAACACAAGCGATGGATGGGATCTGACGGGCGTCCACTAATACCATATGTTATTGAACAAAGTAAAGGTAGGTCGGGGAATTATTTTAAAGCATGTAGTATTTACGAATGAATCCCTTCTCCTTCTCCCAAATCCTCCTACGGTTGTTCACAGTTTCAAAGGTCACCTGTATTATGGTCGTATTATATATCCCTTTTGAGGTCTTTCGATTATAGGTCTGTAGTCAGAGTTTTGTACGTCTTAAATGCGCCATACAGTTAACTCGTGGATATGTGCTATGATAGAGAAGACGTCGCATGATGGTCGTCAAGAAGCAATGTCATTGTACACTTTAATTTCACTGTGGAAAATTTCTGCCGTGTTGTCACGTGCTATGTTTCAGCGTTTTGATTGGATAGGGCGTAAATTTGACCAATCAAATTGTAGAGACACGGCCGTATGGCACGTACTCTTTCACAGTCATATGAAAACTGCAGTTTACGTCAACACGATCAGAATTAAATTTACACATAAAGCATGTTGATTCTGAACGCGTTCGAATCGTGCGAATTCAGTTTGTTACCTTTGATGACAGACAGAGAATTTAAAAAGGATTTTTTTTCCAACCCTTGTAGCTCACGTGACAAGATTAATAGAAAATTCTATCAAACACTGGTCTCAAAACGTTCCCTGCCTTCGATTCAAGAGACGAACCCACGAGCGAAACTACCTCAGTTTTTACCGTGGCGGAGGGTGAGTAGTGGATTACAAATGCACCTCTTTAACGTGGCAAGCACCAGAATAAAACTTGCCTTTGATTGGATTATATTTGTAGCCTATCAGAAGTTTGTTTGTTTGTTTGTTTGTTTGTTTGTTGGTTGGTTGGTTGGTTAGTTTCGATTTATTTTGATTTGTAGTTTTTCATTCACATTTTAGATGTTTTTCCCATGTGGGGCGTATGGGTGGACGTCAACGAATATCTATTGGATCAAGATGCAACTATTTGAATGTCATCGTACACGAGATAGGTATACAATATTAGACAACTTTATAAAGCAATAAGCAGGGATGGCTCAGTTCAGCATTTCTCCGCCACGCAAGAGGCTCAAATCCGCGCGTCTTCAAAACTGAATTTGTTTGAACACATTTACTATTTCTTATTGATAGGTCACGCACTTGGTTTTTGGCACGAACAATCACGACCAGATCGCAATCGCTACGTCCGAATCTACTGGAATAGGATTACACCTAGTAAGTAAATAATAACTGTGGTTTAAACGCTGCTCTTTTTCGCGAGAAAATGAATGCAATCTATCCCAAAAATGATATAAGTTCGTAATTAATGTTGATCAAAATGAGAACTCTCTACTCTGCCCTTTAAACTTGATTGCACATTTTTGGCTTTTTAGCTTTATTTGTTTGTTTGATTGTTTGCTTGTTTGTTTGTTTGTTTGTTTGTTTGTTTGTTTGTTTGGTTGGTTGGTTGGTTGGTTGGTTGGTTGGTTGGTTGGTTGGTTGGTTGGTTGGTTGGTTGGTTGGTTGGTTGGTTGGTTGGTTGGTTGGTTGGTTGGTTGGTCTGTTGGTTGGTTGTTTAGAGTACTTTTGTCTATCTTGGCATCCTGCGTACGTAGTTTGTGGTTAAGGTGAGAATGGGAGTTAAGAGGTATGAGAGAAAGCAAGTCAGACACAAATTCGTTTCCCAGTCTTTCCCTAGAGCGACCGTTTTAGCTCGCTTATTTAAATACATTATTGCAATCCAACTTAATTATGTAAAGAGCAGATGACAAGTAGCATACACCGTACGACTCATTGCCGCATTTAATTTTATAATAAATTCAAATCTTAACCTGTGAATGAACAGTAACGATTTTAGACGTTGAACGCGGGTTATACTTTTGCAATTTGGTCAGTTTATGGTATTAACCAATATTTACCTGTGCGTTCAAGGCTTCAGGTACGCATTCCACAAGTACGCAGATGGTCGAATTAACAGTCTTGGAGTACCCTACGACTACAATAGTGTCATGCATTACAATTCAAAAGCTTTTGGAAATGGTCGAATTACCATCACCCGTATCAACGGTGACACAAGGCTAGGTAATAACAGAGGACTGTCTACTATGGACATTAAACAAGCCAGATTACTGTACTGTGGAAATACTGGACCTCAACCCCCTACACACCGTCCAACCACAGGTATTTGTTGATAATATTGTTTATAATTCATATTTATACTAAGTAATCAAGGACGGTAACTTGAGTACAGTGTCAATTAATTTAAAACCTATTCCAATAGAAGAGGGCTAAAACGGGCCAAACTGCATGCGAGTCCAGGTGATCAGAGTGAATATCGCAGGCTCAACCGATGGGGTATAAATTAAAACGGTATTTTTTCAAAACCAAAAAAATCCCTTCCTCCGCTCGTTTATAAACCGTGGTTGCCGGAAGGCTAATGGCTAACGCGATAGGCTGAAAGGACTTTATTTGGAAAGGAAGGTTGTTTTTTTGTGTCAGTTTTTGAATCAAGAAGCCTGTTTAAAGTGTCACGAATCCACATAAACATACCCATACTTCCTTTCGGTCGACACACGACTCCCCCTTCTTTGACAACCTTTTTGAATTTATGTAAACCTATTCACATAATACTCATTTTATCCTCTTTTCGATCAGGATGTAATGAAAGTGACCTCAGTAAGTGGTGTAGTTACTGGGCTCGTCAGGGATATTGTTCACCAAGTAGTTCATATTACCCCCATGTATCGAAAAACTGCAGAAAGTCTTGTCTTTGCAAGTCAGCCCGTAAGTATATCTTTTGTTGCTATGGTGAAACCTTTTCGGTATAGTTCAACAGTTAGCCAGATTGCGCAAGCAAGAAACGCATAAGCATAGCATAGAACACAGACTTTGTAATTCCCTCTGCCCAATTCTCAAATTGGAACCAGGGTTAATTTTTTTCCCTCTGCCCAATTCTCAAATTGGAACCAGGGTTAATTTTTTTTTCTCGTACACAAATCCACACATATTATAGATCATTAAATTAAAGCCCCTATCACCCATATTTTATTATTTTCAAACTCAGTTCTTGTTGGAGAGCATAGTGGAGATCTTTTATCCTGTTTTTCCTAGACCCATATTTTCTGAGATATAAAGATATCAAATTTCAAAATGCAAATATGATGACGTAAAAGGAGTCAACACTGCCAAGTTCTCATGGCTTTTACAAAAAGAGGTCTTCAGTTTGGTAGCTGGGGTTTTCACTAAACAACAGATTTTACCAATGGAAATAATTTACAAATGGAAAAATTCAAGTATCTTAAATTAGCTTGTTTTTGTATAATAAATGATGACTTCTTTTAAGTCATCAAATTTGCATTTTGATATTTGAAACCCTTATATCTCAAAAAGTATGGGTCTAGGAAAAACAGGATAAAAACATCTTCACTATGCTTGCCAACAAGAACTGAGTTTGAACATAAAAAATATGGATGATAGGCACTTTAAACTTTTACAATTTATTTATTCACTAAAATATGTTTATTATTTCATTCACTCATTCGCTTAATCATTGACTTTTTCCTCTACAGCGTGTAAAGATGAACGCCCTCACTGTAAAGCTTGGAGTGCGAATGGATTTTGCAATCGTTTATACGTAAAATACATGCAAACATACTGCAGGAAGAGCTGTCGATTATGCAGCTGAAATCGTGGTGACATGCAAGAACTCACATTTGTTGCTGTTGTTTGCGATTAATTTTGTTGTTGTTGTTGTTGAATAAAATATCTGTCAGTTTAGAATTTAATCATTGTAGCATTTTCTACTTAATAGGCCCTTTGCAGCATGTTGGAATGTAGCTCAATTATTTGGAGGGCAAAACAAAAGAATTGCAATGTTCTATTGGCTGGAAACCATTGTTTTTGCCCTCCAAAATGCGCTCATTCGCACGTGCTGTGCATGCAAAGGGCCTATTACTTAGCATTAAGCTTCTCCAAAACAAAGGGCCACAAGCTCTCAGAAGATAAAATAACTGAAAGTCAAATCAGTCGGAAAATAACATCACTTTGTGAGGTTGGGTCTAAACACTTGCCCCCCATTGGACAAACAATTCTAGTTTACACTCCATTGTATAAAAATCAATCCAGTATTGACATAACCAAAAAAATTGCATACCAGAAAAACCTGAACAGTTGTACAACACACCATCTATTACATCCAACTCTCGTTGTTTCCTTTACTGCATTTTACTGTCCCCGGTAATTCGCTGAGTTCATTAGCACAGGATAACAAGCTAGTCATTCTATATCGACCTATTGTGAAGTGAGTTTTTGCATCGAACTTGAGAAAGTATTTCCACTGCCGTCAACAGTTTATGTGGCTAAAGAACTTAAAACGATTCCTTGCAAATAACCATGAAAGCAGTAAATACCGAGATAATTTATTGGATCAGGTGGGTATCAACAACATTAGAAATCCAAGATTTTGTGGCATTTGTACAATTCATTTGAATATTGAATTCGTAAAATACGAATGTATTTGTCAAAACGTTTAGGGATTTTAGATTTTATACGCGGTCCCATGGCTTTAAAGGGGCACCTAGCATATGAGTTACTCCCTCGGAACAGAATAGGATATCCTTTTAAGCTTTTAAGGTTTAAGTATATATTCCAGTACCTGCTTACTTTTTATTAACCGGTACGTCGTTGATATGATCGGTGTTCAGTATAAGGTACAGAGAGATATGATAGGCAATTGATATTTTGTCTGCATCGCCTATGGAGATCAAAGTCTCTTTTCTAGTAAGTAGTTTGACACGATCATTAATTCCTTTATTTCTATCTGACATCTTTAGCCCTTTTATCAACGTCTTCACACTAATCATTATCGCTGAAGCCAACCAATTCACCCACAGATGTGCAGTACAAGACTCTCTAGCAATCCATCCCGAACTATCCCGCGAACCTCCCGCAGGATTTCACTTTATGTCCAACATAAACGCGCGTTTGATGTCGAGGGTGAAAACTCTACGAGATAAAAACGCGTTTGCTACATTGTTTGATGGTAAAATGAAATGTCGCGAGGAGTACTTGGTCCCAGTTTCATGGCATGTTTTATACTCATCCAGTGGTGTAGGCAACGTTACCAAGACAACGCTGGATAAACAAATCCAAGTGCTAAATGGTAATGGTTCGATGGAATAAGATCAAGAAGAGTTGAGGAAGTGAATAAAGGGAGATAAGGCAAAAAAGCAAAAGAGATGAGAAAGGGGGGGCTAGATGAAGATCTATCAGAATACACCTAATTGGCTAACGTTTTGCTATGCACATTTCCACCCAATTCAAAACCTCTGGGAATAAGATTCTTTGTCTTTTGTATTTGCATATCACTTGAGAAATGAATGGAATTTTTGGAAAAGTTCTTATTCCCAGAGGTTTTAAATTGGGTGGAAATGTATATGCCAACGCGTTAGCCGGTTTGGTCTATGGAAAGAGTGACGCATATTTTTCTTGCTCCTAGAGCAGTTTTCGTGCAAATAGGAAAATGTACTGACCATGCAGTGATGTGACCGTGTCAGTGCCGTAAAAACATTCGAATTCCTTCCGGCCGTGAACGTGGAGTGCCGTTATCGTGTCGTTTTCACAGTCATACGAAAAATGCTCACCGTTTCACCGTGTCCTCGTTGCTCCTCTTCCCTTTCACCAAGAGAAGGTAAGAGAAGGAATCGCGCGTATTAGGTCTTTGGACAATCATATGCCCCGTTTGATGCTATTTTTAGAGTGAATCTGATTTGTCGAGAACGCACGAGCTTTCGCGTCGCCTCAAGATCACAATGGCGGAAAAGGGTACGGGTGTGTAACGTTTGTCGGTGAAAAAGAGTTTAAACTTGAGAAAAAGGACAAATGGAGTACAAAAAAATTTTGAAAATTGTTTTGGCTAAGTCGATGTCATGGTGACGAGGTTCTAAAAATAGCATCAAACGCGGCATATGATGGGTCACGGGGATTCCTTCTCTTACCTCATTTTCTGTTGCTTTCACTCAACTAAAAGGGCTTGTGGTAAGCAATGTGCGCTTGCTAGGTTGTTGCGAGAGGGGCAGTGACGTACTTTAATATGTTAAGTTACACCAAATGATCGAACTAAAAGTTTAAATGAACGATTTTCTGTAGATGCGTTCCAAGGAACAGGTTTGGCCTTCAAGACAGTAAGTAACACAATTCTTACTTACTAGCGTCATTTTTACGGTTTTTGTTATTCTGTATGTACAATTTCACTTCTTCTCACAGAAATCTATAGATTACACGGAGAATAACGAATGGACCAAACGTTGTCTTCAAAAGTCCACCAGGTTCATGCGTTCGTTGGGTATATCTCCATCTACAACCCTAAACTTATACACGTGCAAGTTTTCAGCGGTGTCTAGTGGGGTGGGTAAAGCCTCAATGCCATGGTGGTTTAGGGAGGACAGTCATTACCATGGGGTAGTCGTACACACAGACACTTTACCTGGTGGTTCGTTGGCACCAATCAATCAAGGCAAAAACACCGTACATGAGGTATATTATGATAATAGGCTTAGTAGTGATTTAAAGTGCTTATAACCCTAATTTGAAATTTTGAGATTCATTTTTTCATCGGAATTGAAAAGCTGGACGGTTTAATATTCTTGAACGGAGGATGTCTACTTTTTGATTTATAAGCATTACGGAAATATGAAAATGCAGTATAAATGTTTTTGTAAATGAAACGTATTACTGATCTATATAGTATGTTTTCAATATTTATAATAATTCCTGGATAATTGACGTCACTTGATTTGCATTTTCAGATTCCAAATGCTTAAAACAGAAGAAAGGAGATGTGTACATCAGGAAATAATCTACTATGAAGCTTTTCCATTCCGGCAGGGAGAAACAATTATCAATATTGCAAATTATTGGTTAAGGGCACTTTAAGACTTTATATCGTTTTCTTCAAGGGCGAAACCCTCATATATATAGGAATTCCACTATAGGAATTTAGAAAATTCAATTCGCATTTTACCGTTTTAGAACATATCAGAACATTTGGGGGGGAAAACAGAAAACTCACTTAAGCCATTTTTATGGGAATCTATTTATTTGCCAGATTTGTTTTTAAGTTCACGGTATACTCTCATAACTGCGATGTTGGTTTCTGCATTCATCGTCCTTCAGCATTCTAAATAATTCTATATGTACCTATGCTCAATACATGAGCAATACATGCATTGCGTTGAATGCGATACTTAACTTTCTTAATTCAGGTTGGGCATTACTTTGGTCTCTTTCACGTCTTCGAGGTAAGAATTCGTTTAAAGCAAGTAGATTTCTTTCATAGAATACTAAAGAGCATAACAAACTGATCTTTATTTTTAATTTAAGGGTGGTTGTACAAACATGGATGATGCAGTAGACGACACACCTAGATGCAAACCGTCCTATGGATGCCCATCAAATAACCTTGATACATGTCCAAAACAGCCTGGGAAAGACCCTGTACATAACTACATGGGATGTAAGTTAACTCCCCCTCCCCTTACGGGCAACGTTCAAGCTCTTAAATACTTAAATGCTTGATACCAATGTTTACAGGAGTAATTAAAGAAAAGAAATGCATTTCTCTTTTGTTGGAAAGAAAAAAGAAAGAAAGAAAGGGGGAAAAAAAGAAGAAATGTCTTTTGTTCTCGTTATCAAGTAGAATATTTGAGAACTTGAACGTGATCTACCTCAATTCTTCCACATGCTAAAAACCTCTGGTGGCCCACTGTTGATGTGCGCAAAGAGTACGATATACGTTGGATAGATCATTATTCAGTGGAAAGAATGATGCTGTTATTCAGCAATAAGTATATCCGATCCATTGAATAGGAATGTATCCCACAGATAGATAGCGCAACCGGAGCTGGCCTTTATGACTGAACTACTGGCGAAGCCGATTTTCATGTGGTATAAGATAAAATATTTTCGACGTTTTGTGAGCCGTGTCTGTGCGCCAGCCAATCAGCGCGCGCTTCATAAAATATTTTATAACACTTTATACCCATGTTTTGTTGGTAGATACTGATGACTACTGCATGACAGAGTTCACTGCTGGTCAAATTAAAAGAATGAAATGGGCTGTAGAAAAATATCGACCAACTCTCATGAAGACAGTTAAATGTGAGTACTTTAAATGTACCTAAAGGGGTTATAAGCCATTCAATTAATCTCTCATTTCTTTTCTTCAGACCCCTGTACAGTAGATACCATCTTTCGCTGGTCCAACGGTTACATCTACCTCTTCTCAGGTTCTAATTACTATCGATACAATGAATCTCGCCCAGGACTTGACCCAGATTACCCACGACCAATCGCGACCCATTGGACTGGAGTACCTGATAATATCGATGGTGCGTTCAGATATGCAAACGGTATAACTTACTTCTTCAAGGGAATATACTACTATCGATTTAATGATGCTAATGGCCGTGTTGATCCAGGATACCCTCAGCGTATCGATAATTACTGGCATGGAATCCCTTCTGATATTGATGACGTCATTAGGTGAGTGTTGTATTGACCTGGCCATTTACATCTCTCCTGATATCGATGACGTCATTAGGGTTGTACTTAAATTATTACCTCGAACATTTGTATCCCTGATGATATTGATAACACCATTAGTGTATTTGAATTACTGACTTCAGGGACATTATCGATGACAGATCAAATATTACTCTTAACGGTGCCTTATCGTTTTGACTTCCCCAGTTCCTCCAATTCTTACGCGTACTTCTTCAAAGGATCTCAGTACTACCGCTTTAACCCACGAATAGGCAGGGTAGACGTTGGCTACCCAAGACATATCAGTGAATACTGGGTAGGGATACCCAGGGATATAGAAGCAGCCATCACGTGGTACAACGGTGGTGTATACTTCTTTAAAGACGCTCAATACTGGTTCTTTCTACATGGTGAACAGGCTATAGGTGTATCAGACGAGTATCCTAAGCCGATTCGGCATTGGTGGAAAGGAGATACGAGGAATTTGACTGGGTATAGTGTATTCAGGTATGATATCTTGAAGCCAAGGCAAAGGCGCGCAGCCTACACGAGCACGGTACCTCCTCTTCCTTTTCCCTCGTCCCTCCCCTCCCATGCAAGACGAACCGTAACCTTATAAAATCCTAGTGTTGTAATTATAAGGTTACGGTTCGTCTTGCATCTCGCACAACTGTGCACATTTCTTGACGTTAACACATATATTCGTGTACAGCATGTCACTCATGTCTAAGGTTTAAAAACGCAGTAGGTTCGGTCCGCCCACGACTTGGTTCAAGCGACACGCCCATGGTTTGAAACGCATTTGAAATTCAGCATATTATAGTGAAATGCGCTGTACGTCAAGTAATCATAAAATCGTAATTATCACCACCACAACCACCACCATGCACCACCATCATCATCAATTCACCGTCTTCCGGATCGAGTCTCCTTAGCGGTTGTGTTTAGTCTCTCACCAGAGAGAGCGTTGCGTGGCAAGACGAAACTCAGCTGCGAGGGTGACTATGTCCTCCGATCGAGAAGTCTTCCACTATACATTAACACCAAGCTCTTTTACAGGCACTCCGATGGTTATTCCTATTTCTTCCACAACAACCAATGCTGGCGTTACAATGATAATCTTTACCACGTAGACTATCAATATCCACAACAAGTAACGCTGTCATGGAACACAGTACCAAGAGATGTGAAAACAGTCTTTGTGTGGAGTGATGATGAAGTGTACTTCTTTAAAGGCAGTTATTACTACAGATATAATACATCGGCTGCTAAGGTTGACAGTGGTTACCCAAAGCGTATTGGAGAGTTTTGGAAAGGAGTACCTGATGACGTAGATGCAGTGTTCAGGTATAGTCCTACCAAATAATAGCTGCCTGATCACTTCTTTTTCACTTCTTAAACTTGAAGCCTCACATGCACATACGCTCAATTACACGCAGTGCATGTTTTTCTGCAACTTGTCTCGAAACAGCGTTGTAAAACAAGTTACATGAACCATTGCAGGGGTGTTGCACGTTGCATCGCCGAAAAACGTTGCCGCAATCGTTTACTTGCGATTTTGCGCGATCCAGGGTATGCTACACGCTGCAGTAGTTGATGCAGCCTCACATACGCTGAATTACAGGGTGCATTTTTTTTCTCTGCAACTAGTCTCGTAAAGGCGTTGCAAAACAGGACCTGGGCATGAACCTTTGCAGGGTGTACACGTCTCATCGCCGAAACTGCCGCAATCCTTTCCTCGCGATTTTGCGTGATCCAAGGTATCTTACACGCTGCAATGGTTCATGCAACTTGTTTTGCAACGCCAATATTCAAGTCTTCTGTTGGCGACTTGGTCACGTGTTATCATTAAGTATATGAAAACCTTTGTTGAGAATGATTGTATATTAAACCAAATTAACGTCATTTCACTGGAGATGCGTAAGGCCAGCAAATATTAAAACATTTCTTTATGATTCCATAGGTATGTCAATGGAGTAACATACTTTTTCAAAGGTTCAAATTACTATCGCTTTAACGATTCAAGCCTACAAGTGGATCACGGATATCCAAAACCAATCGCAAGCTATTGGAAAGGCGTCCCTAGCAACATCGACTCTGTATTCTTATGGAGTAATGGCCACACCTACTTTTTCAAGGAAAACCTGTATTACCGGTTCAACTGTTATGCCAGTCGGGTTGAAAAAGGTTATCCAAAATCGATTTTTCGTTGGAGAGGTATCTTATATTTGCCTTGACGGAGAGCATGATAGTACCATTTTATTGGATGGGAACAAGCAGTATGAATACTGGACAGCCAACAGAGTAGTTTGAAGCAAGGATATACCACAACCTTGGATATAAGATATAAGAGCCAAAGCATGTATTTTGGCTTGTATAGCCCTGTACCACTAATGTGAAAAAGTATATTAAAGTCATGATTTTATTGTGTCGCACAACAATAAATAGATTAGAACTGGGCTTATAACTAACGCAAATACAGTTATGGATACACGTGGACATCACTGCTAGATTACTTCGTACATATGAGTCTTCAGACTTCCTACACACACAAATACCGCAAATTCTGCAGCTAAAATTTTCTAATATCATGAACGCAAGTGACATTCACTTTGGCGAAGCATTAAAAACTTCCAAACAAAGAATACAAAAATTACTGCATGTATTTATCGCCCTTTTCTGCCAGTAGTTTAGCAGACGATTTAGCATCGTAGAAAAGCTCGTTGATTTCCTCCACGTCTTGTTTGGTTATACATTCTCGACCTGAGGAAAGAAAGTACAAGACTATAAAGGAGCCATCCTTCACAAATAAGGACATGTTTTTTGAAAAAGAATATGGAGAGTTGAACACAAAATCAAAAACGTTTCGACTTCGAGGAGAATTAAAACAGTTGGCTATTTGTATAGGGTTTATCAGGACAGACTGCATACAACTTTCAGTAATCACAAAATTTTTGTTCAAAGTGCTAATGTACGTGTAACTCGATTTACACGTCAGCCTACATTTACTTATGACACGACAACCCTAAAATTTGGCGCGTTGTCCCATTATTTTGTGTGCGACAGTCTTATCAGATCACCAACAAGATGATAATTACGGGTAAATAATGAGTCCCTGTACCAAATTAGCGGCGCCATGCCATGAAAAGCTCGTCGTGAAAATCAAGCTTGTGCTACACGTAAATCTACATCTATGGATTACGGGATCCAAGGATACAGTCAAGTTAGATCTATATATGTTGCAATTTAATTTACCGTTTATTCTTGCCAATACATTCGCTGGTGTTAGTAACTGTACAGCATATCTACCAAGAAATAAAGATCACAAATAAGCTCAAAAGTCTTAAAATCAACCAATCATATACCGTTAAAAAAATTAAATTATGAGCGTCAGGTATAGCAAAGTAACAAATTATAAAGAATTGAAGGTTTGTCCATGAAAGGGAAAAGTGACTTTTATATATGATGTCAAGACATTGACTCGAGAACTTGCACTGCCAAAACGCGCAAGTAAATTTACTAAAAAACTTGAGTAAATCGGTGTATCAACAGTAACTCACTTATCCGAGTAAATTTGCTCAGTTATTTGAGTAAAGGGCACGCAGCTACTCAGTTATTTGAGTGCATTTACTCGGATAAGTGAGTTGCCCTGGATGCACCGATTTACTCAAGTAAATTTACTCGCACGTTTTTGCAGTGTGAAAAAATCATCAGAAAAGTGACCTAAACCTTTTTCATGAACAACCCTTCAGTTGCTCTTTCCTACAGCTAAAAAGTAAGTTGCTTACACTCGCTTTTAATTATTGCAATAAATTATTATTATTATATAAAAATATACATTCAATTTTTCCGTAAGCCCTTACACATGCACAGAATACATTACAATATAGTGAGAACAATAGTACCAGTCACGCTATTCGATGTCATCTCGTGACGGAATTTTTGATCTCACAACATTTTGACGTCATCTTTGGATCTATTAGAGTACAGAGGCACTGGAAAATAAAATAATCTATTTGCTATATTCGTTGAGGTCAAAATTGCATAATAATAGATTAAATCATGTAGACATCTATTATAGGACCCTCAGTTAACTGGTAGGCAACCGCAAAGTTTTACCTTAGAGTAGTTTTTGTTCCCGTCTCTCCTAGCAACTCTAGCGATTCATCATCTAACTGTATTCCTTCAGTCTGAGCACGTATCTTGATGATTTGGACCATTTCATCTTGTGAGTAGGGGAGGGTGCGGACTATTAGTACACGGTCCAGTAAATCCAGGGGGATACCGTGAGGAGCAACAACATCTGTACCCCTGTATTATACAATATCACAGTTATACATGCAGTACATTGCGAAATTTTGGCATTTTCTATCATAAGAAATATCTAAGAAATTGCATTTTCATATGATAGGAACTGGACAAAATGTAGGAAAATACATTTTCCTATATATATTTCCTACTCAGTAGATACATGTATTTCCTATCATAGGAAATTGTATTCTGCTAGATATTTCCTATCATAGTAAAATGAAAAGGTAGCAACATTTTGTCCAGTTCCTGTCATAGGAAAATGCAATTTTCTAGATATTTGCTATCATAGGAAATGGGCACATAAAGAGTCGAGTCCCAAACGTAAAATAAGTAACTGCTGTATCCATATTTGCGGTATTATAGACAGGGACCACAGTTCTGAGATAAACAGATTGATACTACAGCAATCCAGGATTGATCTATTTATTTTAATATTGGATTAGTGTTAATTAGGCTTTCAGGAACTGACCATTGTATAGGGAATATCCTCATCACTGATGATAATGAAATATTGTAAACACTATTCTCCAGTGCCAGGTTCCTCCAAGATGAATACTTGCTTGATAATATGTCCAAATTACTATTCCATAAATTCCACTATTCAGTAAGTACTAAAATTTCTAAACAATACAACTTACCTAATAGTACAACTACCACGGTTAGTAGCAAAGATAACAATTGGTGAGATAGTGGATTCCAAAGCACGGTGAAGATAAGTAAAACATTCAATATCTAACATATGGACCTGACAAACAAACAAACAAGTATTATATGGGAGTTCGGGTTCCCATTACTGCGATGTCTAAATGCACTACATAACTGCAGTTTACACTACTACTAAGCCAGCATCTGTGAACCAGCAAAACTAGAAACCCACAGTGCTTGTAACAGACCTTTCCTAATTAGCTTGAATGACTGCAGAACAGTGAATTATAATTGAGTAGACAAAATATTGATAGTAAATGTATGGATTGCAAAATCCCAGCCTCAACATGAATCTATTATTTTTTTGGTCATTCATAAGAATTGATGAAAGGTCTAAGAGTTGTAAGGCAATACAGAGGGTAATACATTTATCAGGGATGTGTGGTGATGTCCACCATTACTAAGTTCATAGAATTCGAACAGACATAATTAGCAATATCTAGCAAGAATTTAAGGCCCACTTGGATGAAAATCGATGAAAATTGGAAACTGATGATTTCTATCTGAAGATGAATGTAGCTAAATAACGAGCTACCCTCTGCCCAAAAATCTGCATTCCAAGCTCATTATCAATGAGGAATTTTGATGTAAAGTCTAAAAGAACAATAGGATTGAGTAAATGACATCATTTACTCACAACTTAAAGGCTAATTAAAATACTTGACAATTTCTATTCGTCTCGTTTGAATGTAAAGAAAATGTTGCTTTTGGTGATTATTAGGAGTCGTACAGATAGGTTTTACTAAGTTTCAAGTTCTTTTCAATTTTGGCTTGTTTTCATCCAAGTACCCCTTTAAAGAAAATGAGATTCCCAGTTTAGAATGACATATACAAGCAGCCCAGTTCAAGACTTACCTCATCAACAAATAAAACCCCTGGTACAAGCTCAGCCACACCTTGATCAATGTATTTATTTACTACCTGTTGGCAAAGAAACAAGATATATTAGTGGACCCGTATATCACTGTCATAATACTAGGCTGGTCAACTGGGCTATCAACCTTCTTTTTGCAGGTCCTGGTCAATATTCATGCTTGAATAATAAATATAGTATTTTTTTTCTAAATATTTTTTTATTTGCTAATAAATTGCAGGTTATAAAGCACATTCTCCACTCATCGCAAAAAGCTCTCGCTGCGATCATTTTTATTTGCAGTGAAATTTTGAACAATAGATTTTATTCCGAACGAGTACTTGCTGGCTCGCTGTGAACAATTTCTGCAATGAGTGGAGAATGGCCTTAACTCATTTCTGGAGTAGATTTTCTAGAAGCTTAAACAATACCTTGTTAATCTCTTTTCTTAATTTGTCTAAAAGTAAAATATATGTACTGTAGTAAGTATTCTTGATGGGAAAGGAAAGCAAAGAGGGATTAACAAAGAAAAAAGCTACAATCCTTGCCAAAATTAGTTGGTCAACATGATGTGAAATTTACAGATTTTTTGTACATTATACACTTTGCACCCATATTATCGGACCCCCTCCCCTTGTAAAATGTTGCTGGTAGCTAGAACGTCTGTCGGACTGATTGCTGAGTAGTAGGTGTCTCGGTTTTCACAGCAACATTGCACAGGGGGCATGGGAAAGCCAATCTCATTACCATCCACTATGCATGCATCCTGACAATATTGTGCCAACAATTCTGGCAATGATTGTAGCTCTGATCTGTAGCCTAATATTTTGCTGTCTATTAATTTTTGGAGTGCAAAAAGCACCAATTAACTTGCCATAAACAAAAACAAAAAAGTGTATGCATTAAAAAACAGCCAGGAACTTTGACAGTTAAGTTACTGGGCCTTCTGAGAAATGGGCTCCTGTTTTAATCATGCTATAAGTAAGAGTTAATTACCAAGAACCGAGGCTTTTAGCCATATACATGTAAACTATATGGATAAAAGCCAAGGTTCTAAGTAATTAACTGGCTTATTATATGATTGAGGTTTTCACACTAAAGCTTCCCAAACGACATTAACAATCTGATCATTGTTACTGAATTCCCAGAAGGAAATCTTAAACAATTGCTTTTCAATTCCATTCGCGGTGAAGTTAACGAACACTTTTATAACAGTCAAAACGAATTTTTGTTGATAGGTTTCTACCAGTGACATGTAGCTCAGTAGTATAGAAGTTAAAGGCGGGTATAGGTATGCAGAAGGTCTCGGGTTCGAATCCTAAAGTTATTTCTCAATAGATTTTTTTGTCACCAAAATTCGCTACTTAGTACATGATTTTGGGGCTCAGTAGAAAATTTCTAAGTCTAACATCCAAATTAAGATGACCTAGGGAAGTATGGGATGAGGGCAACATCTGTATATTGCCCTAGGGCAATATCTGTATATTGCCCTCATATGAGGGCAATATCTGTATTTCATAATAATTCATATTGACTAGGGAAATACGCTATATAAAGCCCTACAAATAACAAAGAAAGCCGACTCAATCATATAATAATGTACCATATAAAAATGCATGTGATATGTGGATGCTATTAAATAATATTCAATACATTTAACACCAAATATGATTAGTCTGTTCAGCAAAGTTATATTGTATGATGCAAATATGTTAGTCCCAAATCACTGGAGACATACTGGAACCAATCAAAAATTTATAATCTTGTTTCATGGATTTCATCTCTTACCTGTTATTTCTGTTTTCTTTGGTTTCATAAGTTGACCCATCATTGACATGATATCTTGACCTCCCTGAAATTATTAAAATATTAGCAATACATTGGTAATAATAAAAAATAGTCTAATAATAATAATAATAAACAGTAGGCACACCTGTGGTTTAGCATTAGCAATATCCAAGTCATGAAGTGTAACATCTTGTACAATTTCTTTCTTCTTATGTACATCACCCTTGGGTAGTGGAACATATTCCTCTGCTTCTAAGTCAAACTCTGTAGCAAATGTATCTGAGCGACCTTGACGCTACAAAACAAACATATTACAGGTAAATTTGCATATCAAATATGTGCAGCAGTGTACAGTCCGTAATAGAAGCAATGCCCTTTGGCATGAGCATTTACACAATATACATGTGCAGGGCTGTCCTTTTTGGCTATAGTTATTAGGAGTTTCCACCACATATTATAAGCTTAATGCAATTTTGAGACAGCATAATTATCGGTTTATAATGACGTCAATGTTTGGGCCAATCACGAGTGCTGATTTTCAGATGACATTCCCGGAAAATAATGTAGATCAAAATGATAGAAGAATCACGATACTATAAAACTAGCTGTTTCTAATAGAAAGTGAAGTGCTGCGAGCTGTCTTTGCAAATTAATGCGGCTAGTATATGTGATTGTGTCTGGAGTTTGGTAAATTTTGATCTGAAGATGTGAGGAACGTACACTGTTAGATATAATCGCCATATTTATTCCTTCATAGCATTACTTAGGCCTAGGTCAAACATCTAATCTTACATGTGCAAAATTCAATGCAAATGAGATACCAATGAGCAGAAACAAAAGATTGTAGTTGTACTTGATATTTATTTGCAACCGCGCCCCTCCCCCCCCCCTACACAACACACACACACACAAAAAAAAAACCACAACAACAAGAAATAAATTTCTTTAACGAGTAAATTTATTTAATAGTGGAAGTACAAAGGTCTAAACCATAAATGCAATAAAATATAACCACAACAGGAAATAATATGCTTGTACATTTTAAGCTTAAACGAACAAGCCTAAATAATGAGAAACAGTAGTAACTAAAATCATTATTAAACTATTTGTCAATTATAATAAAAGGTACGGTAATAGTAATTTAACTTTCGGTTTATTTGCCTCAATGGGCGATTGCTTCGCCGTTGGTTTGCCTCGATTGTTTTGATTTGTTTTGTTTGCCTCAATGGACAATTGATTCGGTTTGTTTGCCACAATGGGCAGTGGTTTTGGTCGATTTGGCTGAATGGCATGGACGATAAGTCGATTGGTTTAGATCAGTTCTCATCGTGCTCCATAATGGACTTGATCTGACAGCGTCTCTGTACGTAGATGGTATAGTTTGCTCTTGAGAGATTGTTTGATCTTACCTCAAAAGCCATGTAAGCCCATGTGCTCGGTATAGTAAGTCACTGAAAAACATGCATCATTTGCACTGCACCTACGACCGCCATTTTGAATTGGAGCCGGCCGAGATGGCTCATGGGAACGAAATCATCCATCGCTAGTTAGTTAGTTGACTGAGAGTTGACCAAGGCTGTGAGTCCCATAATAAGATGCCCAGACCTCCACCGGCCATTGAGTAAACAGGAATCCCGTCGAGATTAGTGTTGCTGCTTCGCTCGCTTCGCTCGCTCGCAGCAATTAAGAATTAGAGCACTTGACAATTGATCAGAACACTAAAGAAGTGTTGAGAAGCACTAGTGTTTCTTTTAACACTTTGCTCATGTTCTGATCAGTTTCCATGTGCTCTTAATCTACACAGCAGCCGCGTGCATTTTCTGATTCTTCATGAACAACACCCTCACCAAACTAAGAATCACTTCTGTCAAAACTTTTAAATGGTTCAAATATTAATTAAAAATAATGTTTGATGCATAACCATCAGCAATCCGCCTATTGTCCTTCTGTTGCCAGTTGCAACTTAATTTTAAAGGACAACCCTACATCTACTGTACTTTACAATGTACATGCACCTTTCATCATTGAGATTCAATTCATGTCATTTTTTATATCATCTATTTTATCGCCTAAAAACATAGGTGGTTCTGAGGGTAGGTGCCCTCTAATCACTCACTTAAACCTCTGTCAAATGAGATTAGAGCATAAATACAGTACCTTGACTGCACCACTGTTTGCCTCTATGTATATGACATCTCCAACTTCAACTTTTTCCTTCTGTAAACTTTCATATATTGAAGGATCTAACTGCAAATTCAAAAACATATTGCTTACTACATGTACAAATTTACAGTCAAACTGAAACAATATATATCTATACCTTTAGTTGCTTGGTTCCTTTAGCAGTCTTTAGTCCAATGACTACATGACTAACAGTTTTACCATATCCTGTACAACAATATTACATTAGAGGTAAAATAATGGTGACCCGACCTTAGTTTTGTTCTCTTAGGGGAACAGGTACACTAGTGTACACTACCTTGGGGCACAGAATAATTTATTTGAGTGGATTTTGTGTCTTTAGAGAAATATGACTGATGTCTGTTGAATGCAATTTGCAAACACTGATATGAAAGTCTACGTGGTCTTGCATCAATGGATTTGACAGTAAGTACAACATGAGAGGAGGGTTAGAAAGCTGACATGGCTTTGGTAACAAGGATGTTAGACTGGTTATTGTAAAGGACTCACCTCCCATAGGATTCTCAGTTTCACAAGGTGTTAATTCAGTAACCTATGAGCAAAACATGAAAATAGGTCTATATACACTGTACAGTAGCTCTATTCTATATATGTACATGTAAAAATAAACAGCAAAAATGGTCTAGAGAATGATATTGACAAGGCTCGCTTAATCAAATTCAGTGCATTTGCACAAAAATTTATGACACATCATAAATTACAGTTAACCTCTAAGTTAAGTGGGGAGTGTTTTAAGGTTCTAAAGATTGAGTTAAGTGGGGTAGATTTATTTTAGGGGGTTATATATAATATATATAGGGATGGGAATAAATAGTGGCGAGGGGTGGGAAATTATCATTGTAAATAATTAATTGTAAATATTAAATATGGGATGGGATTTTAGTGGTTTTAAAGGGTTTTAGATAGGTGTTCCCAATTAGTTTATCTATAAGCTATCTAGAACAATGTGTCACGTAAATAAAGTTTATTATTATTATTATTAGTTATTACCTCTCCTTCATAAACTTCTTTTGTCTCTTTAATCCTTAGACCAATAGCTCTTCTGAAATTTTCCATCAACACTTCAGTCTTTTTGACTTCTGTAGAGTAGACCTCACTACCAACCATGGGACAAAAGGGAACCTTTGGCCCAAGCTCCTGGGCAATAGCAAGAGCTAGAGCTGTCTGTGTTTTAAATATATCAAATGTAAATCAAATCGTTGAATTATTAAAATAATGAAAAACATTGCAGTTATGTTCAGGCATAATTATACCCATGGGGAATCTGTTGATTATCTTGACACTTACAGCCTGAGCAAAATCTCCCAACTGTTGCCAACAACATTGTTGGCTCCAACATGTTAGATGTAGAACCATTGTATGGTTCTACAAAAAATACCTCCACCATGGAGGGAATTTGTAAATGGACCTCCCTACCCCCTGGAACTTCCAAATATTCTTCTATACAAATTCTGTAATGCTCGATCTTCTTTCTTTGATGCCCCTTCCCCTCCAGAATTTCCAATTCCCTCCATGGTGGGCGTATGAATATTTTCTGGAACTACACATTTTGCACTAGTTAGCAGACGTCTTGTTCTGTTTTCACCAAAGATTAATATACATTTTGTAACAATGCTGGGTCTGTTTGAATAGCCAACGGACTGTCACCAAGGTTGGGGCCAATAATATTGGTTGTTGGGTGCATTTAATTTTACACAGGGCTTCACATACATACAGAATTACATTTGTACTAGAGCAGTTTTCATATAAGTAGGAAACACTAGCAGTCCATACAATGACCGTGACAGTACCGTAATTTCTATAAAAACATTCGAAAATTCTGCTATATAACTGTGCCGTAGCCCAGATTTCAGATTTCCAGTTTTTATAACCCCTCTGATTGGTAATAAAACACGTGTCAAATGTCATACTCCAATGATAAGTTTTTTAAATTTGGTACATTGTATTATTTGACACTGAGACACTAAATATTAATATCAGTAATAATGTTTACCTTTCCTGTTCCAGGGGGTCCAGCAAGTAAAATAGCTCTGCCTGCTAACTTCTTGTTTTTAATCATTTCAACAATAACACCAGCACTCTAAAAAAACATATAATTTTTAGTCAATTTAAGACATACAAAATAGTAGATAACCTATGGCAAAGATCCCCCCTTTTGTGAAGGGTTAGGTAACCATCTAGGACAATGGACTAAAGGCCATTTCTCATTTGGAATTTAATTGAAATCCACTAGATAGCCAATAAGCTTTGTCTTGTGCTAAATTGTTACTGCATGTACTATTATTGTTTTTACTCTGTAGCACAATAGAACATTACAGTGAGCAACCATTCTTAGAAAAAATTAGAAAGGTCACAGCTGGTGCTGCTGGCTTACAAGAAAATAATGTTCTCCACACCAGCCAAAATATTCTTCGAAATGATATCTACAATTAATTTCAGAGTAACAATCACACTTTTGAGTTGGGTTTGTTTGTGTATGTTTACTTTGTTTGTTTGTTTTTGATTCATTTTTGACATGTTTCAACAGTACTTCTACTTAACAAACTGAAGATAGTTCTGAGTTCAGGTTAATTGTCTGTCCTCTTATTGACACAATCTTGACATCATAAAATGTTCAAAACTCAAGTGGAATCACAAATACAACAATTATTTGAGATAAAAGTTAAAAAATCCTTTTCAAACGGGGCAACAGAACAAGCGCGCACGCCAAAACGTGTCAGCAGTGTGTCTGTCCTCTTATTGACGCACTCTAATCAACCAATCAGATCGAGAGATTCGTATCAAGTGATGTAAAACACTGTTTCTCTGGAGTTTTGCTGCTTTTGCTTTACAGTGTATATGTGTATACATTTACATGTCCATCGATTGGTCGTACTCTGCTACAATAATCAACTCAGTATAAATTCAAAATGACTGGAAAACATTTCTACGCAAAAGCCAGCACTTAGCACAATAGGATTTGTATTTCATGCTTTTATAAAGCAGTCCAAGGACAAGAAGCATGTGCATGATCAAACTCAAGAACAAAGTTGGCTGAGATGAGTGCAGTACCAACTGTACAGCCACATATATATGTAGATATTGTACATCTTAGACCTGACTATTTTCTTGCAGCTATCCCAAAGATCATCGAAATTGATGTTGCTATTATTAAAATCCAGCTTTCTACGTTGTTTGTACGTATCTAGGGAGTCTTACCTCGCGTGCATTTTCTTGTCCAACTAAACCAGACGCCATGTTAAGAGCGAAGCCATTGTCATCCAAACCAATGCCTTTAATATGACTATGAACTGCTATACGTTGAGTCTTGGTGGTACTTTTTACTTCTTCGATCTTCATTTCGATGAAAAGTTAGAATAAAATCTGCTACAACTTTCTTCTGTACAAAACCTTTGACTTTCTGTCAGTTTCCTAAGGCCAGGTTACATAGTTTGGTGACTGTAACATGAAAGAACACCCGTAAAAGGCGCGAATGACCACAGGAAACCCAAAATCATTACAGTGCGTTGGTGTGTCAATGGGGTACCCGATTGTCAGTTAACTACTAATTTTTTGGCCAATTGTCAGTTAACAAAGTTGTCAGAAATATAGACGCACTAACGATAGCACGATCTTTGCTGTTACTGTACCCATAAACAGACTTTTTCTTTCGGTCATTCAGACTTTCTTTCACTGATCATTCATTCAAACTTTTTTCTATCGGTCTTTCACTCAAACTTTCTTTGATCACTTCATGTTTTCTTTCGACTCCTACTGTAAAACGACTTTGGCCTTGCAGCCTCAAGATTGAAATCCACCAAAACTAAAAGCTAAATATAGGCATACAATATATTTTAAAAATCATATGGTGAATGTATTTATCGGTCATTCATGCGGACTTCTATTTTCATTCACTCAGATCAGGAGCCCATTGCCAGATCGTATATAACGCGTGACAGGTTACGCAAAGAAATAGCCTCGCGGCTTAGAAAATGCTATTTCTGCAATTCTGCGTGTTATTTTAAATTCTAATTCTGTTTCTCTCTGAAAATACATCGAATTACTAATAAACAATTGGAAATAAAATAAAGATAAAAACTATGTATTACAAATCACTGATAAATTATAATTTAACCCATATGACTACCCCTTCTTTCTTGAAAACCTCTCCTGTTCTCAGCAAGTTTTTGACATTCAGCTTTCAATCTGCCATTTGTACCCAAGCCCTGTGGTGTAAAAGTCCTCATTTCGACATTCATTATCCGCCGTTGATATTTCCTCTCCAATCTCATTTTCTCGTTTTTTGAAGATCGTTGACGTTGGCTTGTTCTAGCTAAACGCTCAAAGGCATGATGGTATCCGCGCGTCAAAGAGCGACAAAGCTGAGTCACACCTGCAAACGACTCGACAATGAAAGATGTGATCTAAGATTAACTGCGGTCACAAATCCTGAGGTAAGACTAGATATCGGACGTATTAAGGCAGGGGGTTCTGTTCATGAGAGATACGACATTTTTTATATTAGTGTAACGCATGTTTAAAATTTCAAGTCAAAGTCCCCCTTTGTGCACGAAAGGGCGTGGCTGATTATGATTATGAAATTACCGCATTAAGCTTGTTTAAAAAAATCAGGCAATGGCAGGTTGTAGCGCAAACCTAGTAAGCTACATTGTAAGTAACTCGTGTTAGCTTGGGTTTGACACTGCCATTCACAATTACATTTTTTTTCTTGAACATTTAAGAAGTGAAAACTTGGTCAACTCTGGTCAACTCTTGGTCAACAAACTTTTACAACTGAGAGTTAACTCGTAGACTGCAAATACGAGCTATTCATTTTGTCAACGTCTGTGCAAAGTGTCACAAAACTCTGCATGACCTCATAGCATATTTCTGCCTACTGCTTGCGAAGTCACAACCGGAAACTAGTTCTGATTAAGGGTCATGCCGTGAATGATTAGACATTTAGCAGAATCATTAGCTCCAAAGGGATTTTGATATAAGGTATTTATCTTGTTTGCTTGTAATGGATAAAAAAATACTTTTCCTTCAGGAAGGATTGATCAATTTTTTGTCCGTCTTTTATCCGGAGGGGGCTTACTCCCTTTGTCCAAGTGGTTGTGACGGGGTGATCGGCGGTATTCTTTTAATAGGGGTTGACATGACATCGTAGGGTCAATTCATCATTTGGATAAACAGAACAGAAAAGAAGACAGATTATGTTCAGATCCTGATTAAACGATATCAGTACAATCACAGCTCAACAGGCGTCTTCTCCTTTGAAAATGACGCCAATCATCATCAGTACGTTTTCTACCTTTTAGGGACTGAATCAACATCGTTTCAAAAGCTAGCGCTCTTTTAATTCATTTAGTTGTTACTGTATTATTTCTATTTTCATTCTTTTAATATGTGCGTACCGATCATCCCCTTAGTACAGCTTTGATAAAGGAGTACCCCCCCCCCCCCCTCCGGTCTTTACGCACTAAATTCCAAACATGCCGGATTCTATGATTTCAGTGATAATTTGACCAAAAGCCTCCTACAAGGGAAGTGTCATTTAACAACTGACAGAGTACAAGCTGTGCTATAGCTATTCGCAAGGCACTTAAAACCTCTTCATCGTTTGGCTGCGTTGCTTACAATGGAGCTCCTTCGCAATTGGATGCGTTTTGTGATTTTGCTGACGGTCTTTCATTGGGAGAACAGTTTGGCTGATCAAGGTTAGTTTATTGAGAAATGCTTGATATAGGTTAGCAACGAAACCATCGAAATTCAACAGAGGGCCCTTTAAACTGCTCCGGTCAATGTTGAAGGAACTGACAGACAATCGAAGCAAGTCATAAGTAGTCATATCACAACTAGTCTTTTTTAGTTCTGAAACTTTAATGGTGACCAATAGGATTTCATGTCTTCTACATCATACACACAAAATCTGTACACCGCTAAAGAATGAATACAAAACAACTAACATTTATACAATATTCGACAATTTGTTCTTGGTAGATTATAGCTATGAATTTATCCCCTAGTTTGACCGCGTAACGTCAACTCTGTTTGCGCAGACTAGAATCAACATCCCCCACGTTGTTATTTTAACCACAGTCACTCTCTCCTTACATTGCAGGGAATTCCTCAGGCTTTCGATTTTTGAATGCACCATTTCAATTCCAACCCGTTTCAATTGAATCCAGTTTTGTCTTCAACTGCACCACAAATGGCAAAAACGTGACGACATCATTGTATTTTCAAACACCTTTCTTGTATCCAAATCGCTGGAATCAAATCACCAAAAATTCGCCTGATGTTAAAGTGAATGGAGATGTTTACACACTTATGGAGATTGGAATCCAAGAGGCAGGATATTACAAATGTAAAGCAACTAATGGTAGTGGTTATACGATCGAATGGCCCAAGGGTTATGGCCTCTTACTTGTATATCAACTCCAAGCACCTGAAATATCTGTTGTTCCAAATCACTTAGTGGATTTAACAGAAGGCGAAAACCAGAATTTCACCTGCGAAAGTCCAAGCACATACACCAAACTAAAGTGGTTCAGAGCTTTTATCGACAATCGTATCGATCTGGTTCGTCCAATCCCAAAATCTAAAACACTGTTTATACGAGATACTACCAAGAACATTGTTAAAAACATTCTTATGATCCAAGATGCTCGAGAAAGCGACTCTGGGATTTTCAAGTGTGTCTCGAATTTCAGAGGAAAGCAACGAACAAAGTATACAGCACTACGAGTCCATAGTAAGTCAATGCTGCTGACAATAAATACAATTGCAAAAATGCAAAAATATTGCTTTCCATTAACCTAAATCAAATCCTTTCCTCAGCAAAAGATTGACATTTAATAGTTTAATTTCATTTTTTGCAATCCTTTTTGTTTATTGTTAACCTGTTTTGTTTTTGTCGTGCGGCGATGAGTTAGAGTTTTCTTCTTCTTCTTCTTCTTCTTCTTCTTCTTCTTCTTCTTCTTCTTCTTCTTCTTCTTCTTCTTCTTCTTCTTCTTCTTCTTCTTCTTCTTCTTCTTCTTGGTTTTTAATTTGTTTGTTATTATTCTTAATTTGTTTTTGTTTTATTTTGTTTTGTTTTGCTTTGTTGTGTCTTGTTTTATTTTGTTTTGTTTTGCTTTGTTGTGTCTTGTTTTGTTTCGTTTTGTTGTGTTTTGTTTTGTTTGTTTTTGTTCGGCTTACTACGGAGGTAAACTAATTTCGATCATGCTGTGAGTTGCTCATAATCTGTCAACACCACAAACTGATAAACTTCTTAATTATTTGGAAACCAAAGTTTCAAGTGGCTGTTGATTACTCTGCGATATCCCAAATTCCGTAAATATCGGGCATAACAATGGCTAAACTGCGCATAGCCCAAAACACTATCAAGTTTTTATTATTGTTATTTATCGGTAATGTTTAATAAATAATTTTCTGTCACGACAGTGTTGATTAAAGATAGCTCTAGAATCCACCGATCCCCCCTTGGGGGCTCCGATATATTTTTGTCGGTGATGATCGTCGTACCATTTACGGATCAAAATCACAGTATTTGGTACCTTTTACTCACGGACTGACTCTGATACTTTTACGAAAATCGGCATCTTTTAGGGTTTTAAAACACTAAGTGAAATTTTTAAAGTGTTTGATTGTCTCGTCTGTTTATTTGTTTTATTGGTACCTTTTAGGGTTAGAAATAGCTCCAGTCACGCCCATCCTGGTAGATCATCCCAGACCAAAATACAAAGTAGTCATCCCCCCTTCGCCCGATCCTGCCATTCATACACATTATAGCGCAGCCTCGAGACGAATGAACCAAAATCGTCCTGATATTTAGAGCTTTGTCAGTCATTTCGTTTAATTTGCTCGACCGATCTCCATATAGGAAAAGCGAAAGCGTTACGCCCTTAATTAGTAAAACTACCATACTGTTTGGTCATTTTTATAAACGGAATTTTATCTCATAATACGACTGTATTATTATTATTGCGCATTTAAAAACTGTAATGTTGAATTTGCTCTTTATAAATAAATTATCATTATTATTATTATTATTCTAATTGCAGAAAAACGTCCCCCTGTGATCCTCTCGTACATTGCATCTATGGATGTTCTAAGTCCTGATACTGCACAACTAAAATGTACAATTGAAGGTCATCCACGTCCAAATATCATTTGGTACAAAGGCAACGAAGAAGTCCAAATCCCCGGATGCAGCGTGAATAGAGTTTTAAGCTGTGGAGGAACAAAACATTCAATGGGGATAAAACGGAGCTCAGAAAAGCCTAAAATATACGAAGTGTTTTTATACATTAAGAAGACAGAATATCCTAAAGACCATGGTGTGTATCGCTGTGAGGCCTCTAATGACGGAGGGACTGCTAAAGCTGATATCTTTGTAAATGTACAAGGTAAAGGGCTTAATATTTAATCATCCATTGATCAGGACGTGTATGTACTATGATCCTACCCTCCCGAGTTAATGTGTATGTATTCCGCAGGGCTGTATTCCGGATTCCAAGGGCCGGATTCCAGATTCCAAAATCAAATTTTTCATGGATTCCGGATTCGCTTACATAGGATCGGAGAAATTGAGAAACGCAGGGAGATCAAGTTTTGAATTCATCATCTTTTTTATTTTTATTTTTCCTTTTTCAAATTTATTTTCTTCTTATATTTGTATTTATTTCATTTTATTCATTTTAATTGTTTATTACATCTACTGCCGTCAAGGAGATCAAATACAAGCGAAATAATGTCCTGAACGTTGCGTCGCGACGCAATTACGGTATGTAGTCACGCAACGAACGAATGTGATAAATTCGTCATCTCACGCCCTGTTCTCGCGTCACGTGGCGTTTACTAATTCTGCCTATCAATAGAGTGATTTGGCAAACACATACGCGAAAACAGGACGTGAGATGACAAAATTACTACATTCATTCGTTGCTTGACTACCGTGACAACGTCGCGACGCTACGTTCAGGACGCTGTTTCGTTTGTTTTCACGTCCTCTTCTTGACGTCGGCGACGTCAATGGTCATTTCGAACAAAATTCGTCAGCGCGCGCGGTGTCCTCTTTAACTTCCTGTCATGATTGCCAAATCCGGCATTCTTATAATCTCGAACGGATATACTTCTTAATTCTAGCAACAAAATATAGTGCAGTTTGAAAGTCATAGATGTGGAAACCGTTTATCATTTATGTGTTGTTCTTTTAGCGAAACCTGTCTTGGATAAGTCGTCATCAAAGACAGTGTACAGTAGACAAGTTAAACCCCCGTACACTGTAAGCTGTGTACTGAAAAAGCAAGGCAATCCACCCGAAACAACTGTCACCTGGGAAGTACAGCCATTTTGGGAAATAGCAAAACCGCACCCCAAATTGTGGGTACCCGCGTCGACTTCAGGCCACATCATAAGGCAATCAGAAGATGGCATGACAAGCACCGTGGAGATTCCATCGTTTATAGTTCGTGCGTTTTTCAGATGCACTGCAACAAACGCAGTTGGACAAGATACACACATCATAACATACAAACGACATGTATACTTCATTTATCCTTAATACCTGCTGATGACGAAGATTTTATCCTGGTGGTTGGTTTACAAGATGTGCACTAATTGTTTTCTTTTTATGCACCTATTTCAAAAAAGGTTGTCGTACGCAAGACTTAAAGCCTACGCGACTAGACCGTAAAGGAGTATGGGTAATTGCAAAACTTCATTCGCTTAGCTTTGGTCTTTTTTCAGCATCAAAAATGAAGTTTTTTGTTGTGTAAGGTGAGGGCAAGCTAGACTTGAATCGTTATGTGGATCTTTGTGTGATTTTATAACGTTATCAAATTCTACCATGATTCCTTTCAGGTGAATCGCGTAGGTTCGAGGGTTTTGTCCGACAACTTCTATTGGAATAGGTGTATTCATCACCTATATTCTCACTTCATTTTGACTTTGCGATCAAGTATTATCCATAAATGAACTTCAGCATTATCAAACTTGTATAAACATATTACAAAACAAGGTCGTTGTGGCGAACGGTTAACGACGTTTGCAGCTAGCGACACCAATACAGAGCTTTGACTTCAAACAATTGTGATGAATTCTTCTTGCGATGTAAGAAGAAACTGATTTTGCAATACCAGACGATGTCGATAGTCTTTTGGTATATAATAGACTTCAATGGTGAAATGGTCTACATTTTCACTTTATAAGTCTTCATGGAAGCGCCTGGCCTACTGCTGGTCGCCCCGACATTATTCTTTGAGTAAGTGTATTCTATAAATTCTATAATTCTGGAAAGCCGGCAAACCACACAATTCTTTTTCAGGTTTCAATAATATTTCAATAATATTTCACAATGCTGTAAACCTTTCGAGCAGACATTTGCTGGAAATAAATTACACTTAAACTGAAGTTTGAAGTTTCTATCCTTTTGCTGGTATTTACAACGGTTTTCTAAAGGCTGGTTCACACTAGCGTCGGAATCAGAATCGGAATCGTAAGAAAACAACAAAGAATTTAGGGATTAGAATACAAAAGAAAGGTGTTTTTCTTTGTTCCTTCCTTTGTCTTTGATTATGCTTATGCTTGGTCTTATGCTTCTTGCGATGCTTATGTCGATGTCTTATGTCACACGCTTGACTTAACTCTTTTGTCTTCTCCTTTGTTTTCTGCTTCCGATTCCGAATCCGACGCTAGTGTGAACCAGCCTTTAAGGCTGGAACAACCAAGTTGAACTGACTCCATATGGTGCTCGATATATTCGTTTGTATGCATTGTTATCTATTGTTGAGGGGTAGAATTATGTATTCTAATGTATTCTATCCTTTTGTATTCTATTGTATTGTCGTTCTATAGAATTCAGCATATCTATCGTTTGAACAAAAGAAATTCCGACGGAAAATATATCGTGCATGGTATAACTGACTCTGCTTAGCCCAAAATCTTCAGTGACACATGCACGGTTTTCCGCTTGGTTTGACAAAACAAAAGAAGAGAGTAGACTATTATTATTATCGGGTTTTTAACTTTCTTTGTTTAGATGCTAGGGTTATCGAACCAATACCAATTGTTCTCAAGATTGCGCCTCCCCCTCGCATGCAATGCTGCTTCAGTGTTGGACGATAGGTCGCGTATCCGTCCTCAACTTGACGCACAACGTTGCTTGTGGCGAGGGGGGAATCAGCACAGATTTTACGCGCGTGCAAAATTAATTCGGAGTTCCTGTCCTAGCTAACCAAGTGCATCACTGATCGTACGCCAAACAAATATTCAATTACTTTCAATTCCAACGTCAAGTACATTACCTTGCAAAGCGGGATTGGTTGGTTGGTAGGGTGGAAATCAGTGCTAACCACCTGAACTATTCCCAGAGAATGAGTGATTCTTATGATAACATGCCACAGGAAACCCAATAGTTATCATTCCAGACCACAACTGAACGATGTTCGGAACAACCTGGAAAACGACTAAGAACGCCTTCTCGGGTAAAGACAATTCTATACCACGATTATTCACTAAGGAGTTGGGCTGCTTTGTGATAATCCAGTAATAAGCATAGCCTGTTATGCCCTGGGGGAGGGGTACTTTCTATGTTTGACTGTACGAGAATGCTGCGCACGAAATGAGTACCCGTTTCAAAACCATTCTCTTTAAAAGGGTATATCAAAGGTATATAAAAAGGAAGGGTTTCGACCAGTCGAGACGGCAACCTCGTTCCCAGGGCCTTCTCTTCTCGCTTTAAAAAAAGCGAGAAGACAAGGCCCTGGGAACGAGGTTGTCGAGACGGAGACTTCCCGTATAAAATTTGGTTGAGTGCTCCAGGCACCGCCGGGATGTAATGATTGATGGTGCCCCTCTCTGCTGGCTTAGAAAATGTTTGCCTCTCGCGGGGGAAAGGGAGAAATCCCTGTATAAGTTATATAGGTATGTGTGGCCCTAAGAGCTCGGGATATAGTTTTCAGCGTATTGGGCTGAAATATGGTATAGATTTTGACCAGCATGGTCTGATAGGGGTTTAATGATGGAAATTTAGCACATTCTGTGGTAACAGTTAGTGCACTTTTTGTTGGAAAAGCTTCAAATACGCTTTACATGGTCGGTAAGGGATGGATGAATTCCGAAGACTTAATAGCTGGTGCTTATTATTGTCACGTCATACAATGTACTGAATTCACCCTAAGAAGCGATAAATAGGGATCCGTCAACACCAAGATACCAGAAATCCACACAGCTAACCAATTAATTAAATCACGACACCATCAACATGGGTTATGACAGTCGCACAGTGCAATGATGTGCTTGTGCAAGTGTTCAAAATATTCTTTGTGCCATGCTGGACCATCATTTTTTCCACTGGGCCATGTACGATGCCCCTGTGTACCCCCCACCGGACACAGTACTCAAATAATCAATAGAGACTCCTTTATGAAGTAATCTGCGCAGGACACCAGAGCAAAAAGCTGCTGACCGAATTCCACCACCAGAAAACACAAGATCTATAACCCAAGAATTCAATTCAATTCAATTCAATTCAATGTGTTTTATTTTTGCCTATAGATACATAAAGAAGAATTTAAACTGATTGAAACACAAAGGCAACGTTAATGTAGTAGATCATTGATTAAATTCGTTTTCGTTATTTTCTTATGAAGGACTATCTAAAAGAAAAAAGGTAAAAAATACAGTCTCTTGATATCTAAAAGATCTTGGTTTGCCTTAGAATATAGATGAAAGATGGCTTCACCTAAAAACTGCCGTAAAATAAAAAAAAACTTTGTAAAAGCAGAATCGGTCATGCACTTATGACGGAACATTGATGATGATTGCTCAGTGTTGTTTTATCACTATAGGCCTTTTGCATCAACTGGTTGAATAGTGCGTCCCCCAAAACCATTCCCATGATTCAACGCGATTCCGCAATTCAATATGGCTAATAGCAGTGATCATGACTATGAATATGTAAATGCGAAGCTTGGAGGCGGGTTTCCTGTAACTAACTAGACACTTGACGTACTTGAACTGACGTGAGGTGAGCGTGGGAGTTGAAAACTATTTGCACACAGGCAAGAAAGAAAATAATTGAACAACTGAGATTATTTAAGTTACATGCAGGTATTCGACAATCTTCACCTTTTAAGATAAGCACTTACAGGTAATTATTTCAATTGGAAGTGCCTAGTTGCTTCCGTTTTTTTATAATTTTCTCTTTCTTTTACTACCTAAGTTCATTTATGGTATGTTGGTCTCACCATAATATATAATTATACAGCTAATTCAGTCTTAACAATGAACATGATCTCATTTAACTATACCATGTACTTCAATCTTAGCATGATATAATTATTCTGTATACCTTTTACTTATAAAATCCGTGTTTTGCTAAAGTTGATTAAATGAAAATATACAATTCGAAGACTCTGCACATGGACATAAACACAAAAGTAGCCGGGGGTAACCTGACAGTCAACCAGAACTGACTGTTTATCATACGTAGTCAGAGCTTCAGGGGTAACTACTTAATTCTTTGCCTGTCTTTAATTTACTGCTAACAGAGTACAACCATGTGAAAAGAAAAGAAATGAAACAGTTCAATTAAACTCATTTAACCGAAGAAAACTTCACATTGGGGTCCATTGCAGAGGCGACAGCTACAAGCGCCCAAGCGCCACATTTTTCGTGCTTCTATGAACAAACGATGAAAATAAGTAAAACGATTGAATGAGCGATGAAACGTATAATATTTTGTGCTTCGTTATCTTTCTATTTACGTGCTATTAAAGAAGTACATATACGAGTCGTATTTTCAAAATTTTAACCCGATAGTAGTTTAAAGTACTTTGAATTTTAGAGAGTTTTGAGCAAAAATGAATGGAATTTAATTTGCTTCAATCAATGAATATTGTAAATTCGAGTTGTGTTCATCTTCATTTAGCATTACACTTATTTTCATCAAAATTGCTTTATCATTTAGCACTATACATGTCATTTATTTTGTGCTTGTTTGTACTTTATCAGCTCATGCGGAAAAATTTCATTCAAAATGCATAGTCTCTGCTTTTTAACTCGTGGATTGAAAATCCACGAGTTATTGTGAGGGGTCGAATATGCAAATCAGTCAGGTTACTACTTCGTGTATGACAACAACTATTCCATCTATCTATTGTCTAACTAGAATGGTGCCATACATAAAGTAGTAAGCTATTGTGTCACTCACTCACTCACTCACTCACTCACTCACTCACTCACTTTCCTGTAAACTTCCGGTCTGTCAAACTTTACTTCCGGTCTATTCTTGATAATACGATACGGTGCTAACTTGCGTTAGAGTCGTTTTCGTATGAGTGGGAAACTTACCGTACCGTATCGTAACTGTACCAGTATCATAGTTTCTATAAAAACATTCGAAATTCCTGCTGTAACCGTATCGTATCGTAGGCCGTACGGTGTTCCCCCTCATACTCTATAATAATTTTCGGCGACCAGAGCTTTGAACGTAATGTAACTGTTTTAGATTTGTGTACAAGCAACAATTTTTAGGCACACGATCTAAGCTGGGTAATACAAGTTTTTAACATTACCTCGTGCTCTACATGTAAGTTACATGTACACGGGTCTGCACTCCGCGAAGATCGATTGTACGTGTCGGATGTTGCCAATAGATTTGAATAAATAGTTTCTTATTCATTGCCACATTCTGTATTGAACTACTCTCAGTTCCCTCTGCAGCTTGGAATAATTTTCATCGCATCTCCAAGTTGATCGAGCTGTTCGATATACTCGGATGTGAAAACAATGGACTTTGTAGTCGCTGTCTTCAAACAAAAAAAATCGTCGCAAGTCCAATATCAACGAGTCATCCAAGCATTTAGTGTTTGTACTCTATCAGCACGAGAGTAAATGTTGAAATAAAAAGCAAACGAAATCATATTTCAGTACTGAACTGACGCCTGCTGAAACTGGAGAAACTGCATGGCCGTGGAATCGCTACGGCCCGGCTGGCCGAAACGGCATCAAAAAAGCGTATTTGAGTTTAAGTTTGGTGGCTATTATGAGTACTTTTATGGAGTAATTCATTTTATTCATAGCGACATGTACATTTGGTTCATAGAGAAACTTCTTTCATAATTTGTACATGTTCAATAGCTTTGCTAAGCGTACAGCCATAAAATTACAATATGTATAAAAATATAACCTTCCTAAACGTTAAATTGCTCAGTGGCTCAAGTGGTTTGTTACTGGCTGCGAACCCAGAAGTACCCTGTTCGAATCACGGGGAGACCGGTTTCTTTTTTTTTTCTTTTTTTTTTTCTTTTTCCTTTGCTTCATTATCTTTTTTTGTTCTTTCATGCTCAAGTCAATTATTTTTCGCTAAAGAAACTACATTAGCTGATATTATTAATAATATTATCCAAATGACTCTTTCAAAATTCTTTACAGATGGGCCCAATCTTAATTTTTAGATTTGTGAGAGCAATGATTTATCATTTAGAAAAATACATATTGTATTAATTGATTTATATTTTTGCCTTCAAATAAAAAACTCATTATTTAACTAAAATCCACGAGTTACTTCGCCATTGGCGGGTTGATTTAAACTTTGGGGCTAGCAGCGGGTAGGTGAATAATCAGATATTCATGCCCAGTATTAATTACCAATAGTTAACTCGTGTGTTTTAGCACATTTCACTCTATGCCTGACCGCAGAACCTCTTTAGCAATCATTCCGACACGTCTTTTATTCACTGACTTCTCTACCCTCCTTGCCTCGGATGATAGGGGCTGCACGCACATGAACTGAGGCATTGCTGTATAGTGAAAATATTTTGAAAAAGGAGCAGTGAACATCAGTGAGGACTCTTTTTCATTAACACCTCCAAATGACCGTCATTTGTAATCATCCATCAACCCTCACGATAGTTAATTTTGTCTGATTTTCCTGTTTTTATGTTCTTAAGGATGGATCTAAAGGAGACAAGAAAAACCGGTCTCGCGTTTTCTGGTGGTGGAATTCGGTCAGCAGCTTTCTGCTCTGGTGTCCTGCGCAGATTACTTCATAAAGGAGTCTCTATTGATTATTTGAGTACGTACTGTGTCCGGTGGGGGGTACACAGGGGCATCGTACATGGACTGGAAGTTCCACAATGGGAAAAAAGATGATCCAACATGGCACAAAGAATATTTTGAACACTTGCGTCAGCATATCAACGTTCTGTGTAACTGTACTAGCCCATGCCGAGGTTGCATTGATGGCTTATAGCCACAATCTCGCTTGCAATGCTTTTGTCTATTGTGTTTTTGCTTCTAAGAGCATTTTCTTTTGCCATGCCAATAGCAATCATCGTGGATTACATCTTTGGGAACGTTCTTCGTGACCAGTTAAATTGCGAATCTGCAAATGCTACCGAAGCTATGAAAGGGACAGTTGAGGCCTGTTTCCCGATATTTGGTCCCAAAATGCAAGATACAGTAAAAACCCGCATATAAGAACCAGTGGATTAAGAACCACTAGGCTAAAATTTGCTTTTTAAGCATCTGTTAAATAAGAACCACTTTAGCCTAAGAAATTAGACTGGTTCTTATATAAAAGGTTTCAACATTGATTTGGATTTATGTTCTTTTTTTTTTTTTTTTTTTGTAAATGGTGAAAAAAATATAAGTTCAGGCTGAATGACCAAATTTTTACAAGATAAATGCTTTACAAATGTTTTAGGTGATGTATATACAATACAATATGTTATTATTTGTACTCAATAATAATAAGCAAATGATTTTTTTTATACATATACAATACAAACATATAAATATACATATTGTTCTTGCCTTGTATATAAGAACCAGTTAAGAACCACCTTAGCCTAAATTCTCACTAAATACCAATTACATAAGAACCACTTTAGCCTAACCTCGAAAAACAGTGGTTCTTATATGCGGGTTTTTACTGTATTCTTCAAGTGTGGCTCATATTGTTTGCTGTCTTTGTCATTTCCTTTTATGTCAGCACTTTAAGGCATCGACGAACTATTACATACTTGCTAACCTTTATTTCTCAAGTATCAGGCTTCATTTTTGCAATGGTATTCTTACCTTGGCTTCTGGAAGTGTATAACGTCTTTTCTCCTCAATCGTCAAATTACTATATTTTGGCCGTCGTCTTGGTGATATGGGTCTTCTTTCCTGCTTTAAGAGAAAAGGCTGCCCTGTTTTTCATAATCTTGATGTACGCATATTTTGTGAAATGGCGAGTGTTCAAGACACCGATGTTCGGTTTTAAGTACACTCGTAACTATTTCTGGATACTTGTTTGGGTGTGTGGAATACTTTTGTGGGTCCACCCCTACCTCGGACTAATGCAATTACGTGGTTCACATCTCTTTGTAAGGTAGGTTGGCACTTGATGAATCCCACAATGAGAAAATTAAATGAAAATACTAATTCTTCCTATTAATTATTTCTCATTTTAGGCACAGACTTAAAAGATCGTTCTTTTATCCAAGCAATAAGAGTACTCGTTCTTGCAGTTGTTGTTGCCAATCTGGTGATGAAGAATTGGCTTTGGCTGACTTGATTGACTTACAACCAGAGTACAAATGTAACGTAACAGTTAACCAATGGCGTAAATATGGTGGTGAAAGAGAAAAACACTACCAGCTCCTCGCACTCTCCCCAAAAAGCATTGAGCGTATTGATCGATGTCAAGATGAGAAAGAGTTTGATACTCCAGGTTTTACTAAACCAAAGGACATCACACTTTCCTCTGCGATGACAACGTCAGCAGCTGCTGAGTCTTATGATCCTGGTGATATGGAAGAGCCATCTAAATCTTTTCGGGAAATCAAAATTGTCCTTGGTATTGGATTTGGAAATAACTTAATAGCACAAGTCGAACTAACTAAAAGCTGAGCTAATCTTCCAAGAAGCCGACGGTGCACTCATTTTAACCCCTCTCTCCATCAGTGCTCCGTTTTAAGGGCATTTAAAGCTACTTAAACACGGAAAGGAAAGAAGTCGAAACGATGATGTGAGGTCAGGACTGGGGATAGAGCTAAGGACTTCTCGCACCGAAGGCCGCGCACTAACCAACTGTGCCATCCTTGCTCCTTGCAATTAGGCCCTAAAGGCCGCTACACACGTGGGAGCTTGCTCCCGCCGTAACACGCGCGCTCCTGGATCATTTTGCACAACCAGTGCGCACGAGGGAGCATACTGCTGGAGCTTGCTGCGTGTAATAATTTGCTCCCGGTGCTTGCTAGCTCCCTCGTATTTAACCAGATTAATACCAGGGAGCATGAGCAGGGAGCAGAACGTTACTTTGTTGCGTAGCAATTTTTTGCGTGAAATCGTTGGTACATACGAGGGACTACAGGAGCGTATTGCGGGAGCATGCCTCCCTGTGTACCGGCCTTAAGAATATCAATATCAAACTAGTCTTTATATCTTCAAGATCAAGGGTCTCAGGCTGTAATGCCGGTTGTGTTGATAAGACACTTTGTCATTCCTTGCCACGAAAAGAACAACTCAAAAGTGTCTTGGTGTCTCTGAAGTTTATATCCCATTTGCTGCTTTTGCGCCCAATTGTTGTCACAACAAAATTAATACCACGTAAATGAATTTTATCATCATACAAACACTGCTGAGTATTATACGACTCAAAGACAATGGCAATCATGATGACATTTCTATTTGTACCACTGAGATATATACCCATTTCAAAAAAGGTTGTCCTTAGTTTTAATGCATACTGCATAGTGAATACCGCATACCAAGACCAAAATGCATTGTGGATATCAAATTTGGGGTATTTTTCACAATTTTTATATGTAGAAAAGTTGCGGTAACAGTCTACTTAGATTCAACCTGAGAGGAAACAGAGAATCAACATTACTAAAGACTCTTGTAACCCAATTACAAATTGTCCATAATACATTTCAGTCTTGGTATGCATATTCACTATGCAGTATGCACCAACTGAAAACCAAGGACAACCTTTTTTAAAATAGGTATATACGATGAAAAAATACACATTTATTAGCCTTATTGTAACACTGTGTAGTGCTAAGCCACGTACCATTTGCTCTCAGCCATGGAAGCAGGAGTACCCAACCGAGCCGCTCCACAAAATATCCGCTCCACATAACTTTTGTTGCTGGCTGGGAAACAAAAATGCATATAATGACCTCTGGCTCGTATTTCGGAATAACTGTGCCTGGCTGGTATATTAAGACAAAATTTTAATTTCCTGGCTGTTAAATAAATTCGCTATGTCCCTAGGAATCACTGCCAGGTCTCTGGCTAACAACGCAACTGTTGGTTTCTTGGCAAAACAACAGGAAACCCACATAACTAGTCATATGACCAAAGACCGGGAAGCCTGTGTAAATTTATCGGGCATTTTGATAATTGGAGGGAAATAGTAATCCATCTGTCAACTCGTCATTTTTTCGACAAATCAGACCATAGCTTGTCATGTACTGGTCGTACAGTGCTAACACACGTGGTCAGCATGTATATCAGTTCTGGTGAGCATCGGTCCTGAGGACGAAGGCGTTGTTGTTGTTGATATTCCATCCTGTTTGAAAGTCAGCTAAAGGTAAGCGGCAAAGCTGAAAAAATACATAGTCTGCCTATTGCCTTACTGATTTGTAAAAAATTGATTTGTAGGTTCAAGACAATCTATTTTACATAAGGATATGTATTTGGCGGGAATAATGGCATGCCTACGTCCTACGTTCTTGAGGTACAGATACATCACATCCATACAATGTTTTCATTCATTTCTTCAATGTTCCTCCGTACTTAATAAGTGTAATAGTTAATAACCTGAATACCTATACGTTTTCAGCTCATGCACTCATTTGACCCTCAGTGCCCTAGCTGGTCTTCCCTGATAAGGGCTGGTAATGATTCACTGGCTATTAGAGACTTAACATGAGGAAAATATGGTATAATACAGGTGAGTGGGTCATTGTTTGAGATTAGCGAATATAGTCGTTATCAGTACTTTACGTATATACATTGTATTAGATGCTTAACTTTGAACTAAATTTAACGTAGTTCAATGCAACGTGGTAATGATGCTAAATCATAGCAATGGGTGACATCCACTGACGGAACTTAGCTTTTCTTTAATGTTTGGGCTGAGATGACTATCGAACTTGTCATCTTGTACCCAGCGAGCAGAAAAACTTTCTGCAGGTATTCATCTTGCAGCCGTGATCCTGTTGTAGGTTCCTGAAGTAATCTTTATCAAAATATGTTGGTTAATTTTTGTTTACCCATGAAGCCACTCAAATTCCGGTTCTGTTACCCACATTGATCAAGAAGATACATAAAAAAACGACGAATTCCTTTTTAATTTTTTTATTTTTTTACTTAGTTTCGTTTGTGTAATTTCCAGAGTTTTAATCGATTCAGAATGTAATGTAATGTAATCATTTTCAGTAAGGGACATAAAATTGAATCAGTCAAGTTTTGGATATATGAGACGTAAGCTCTTATCGTTACCTAAATCTTCTTCAAACTATCCAAAAACGAAAAACTAAAATGTAATGCCTCTAGGAAAGGTCAAGCTAATGCACTTCGATTTGATTCGTGTGCTTATTAGCAGACTGTGCGAATGTATCTCGTTTGCTGACAGTCGGCCTACAAAACAGAACAACCTATTCATCAAAATCACTCTTCAAGGAACGGTTTAGCGAATGTTGACTTTTTATACTACAAAACAAACTTTTACTGCTTAAAGTTATTATTGTTTGTCCACAACTATTGTTATCTGTTGTTATAATAAGCCTTTTAGAATTATAATTGTTCTAGTCTGATTCAAAAACACAGCCGTTGCAATGCAACTTGGACGACATTTGCAGTAGGCGATGATTAGTTTATCAGTGTCTATATTTTTCATCTTAAATGTAACTCCGGAAATGTATTTAAAAACACAAAGCTCATGCCGGGCTACATTTCCGGTAACATTCCTTTAGGTGTTCGTTTACCCACCAACCCGCCCACCAACTGTTTGCAGTTGTGTTTGTGGTGTTGTAACTTTCATTTTAAAACAAGACGGCCGTCAAAATAGAAGTTTTTACAACCCTTAACAAGAAATAAAGATGTAGGATTCAAAATGTAGTCATTCTTTTAAGTACATGATTGTTATCTGCGGTTTCAACTGAAAACGATTGTAGGATGGTCTGTTAGTTAACAAACATTAACTAAATAATGTGACAGATATCTGTCACTGAGTTTGCGTGCTTTTTCAAGGCTTTCCGGAGTTCCAAAACATACCGCCACTTGCTTTCTTTTGATGTGTCAAGCATTGATACACCGGCATGTAGCAAAAGGCGACTCCCTCCACTGAAATTCTTGTCAGATTTTGAACAAAACGTGAAATTCGTTCAATTTTTCTGTCACATGCTTCTCCAGGGATTTTTTGTATGGTATTTGTGCACGGGACAACTTTGATATAGAAAACAAGAAGTGTAACTTTCTCAAAGTTTTCACTAAGGGCTTTTTTCCCTTGGGACCAAAAAGCAAAAGAAGTCAGCCAGCTTACTGGCCCAACCTGGTTTATATAATCAGGTCCTAAAACATTTATTGTCAGTTAAAACAGGGTTACCGTTGAATTCAATTTTCTTTTATAACTTTCTGTAGGTTCTGTTCACTTCTGTTCTGAGAACAGTTCTCTGGTTGTCTTTTGTTTACTAATCTGGCAGATATCTGTCAACTAACCTATTGTAGTATTTTTCGCGCCAGAAGGGTAAAGATACAAGGCGGTAGGTTGCCTACGACTCACATACAGTTGACATGTTCCAGAAAAAATCCGATGGATACCAATCAATGTGTATGTTAAATTTTTCATATTTTCTGGGGGTTTTTTGGGTTTTTTTTTTTGGAAGGCCAAACTCAGCTCTAGAAATGTAAAACACAAAGCTACATGCCAGGATACAGTGGAGTGTGTTTTCACTAGGCTTTTTGTAACATTCCTTTAGGTGTTCGTTTACCCACCAACTCACTGTTTGTGGTACATTTCAAAACAAGACGGCCGGCAAAATAGAAGTTTTTACAACCGAAATAAAGATGTAGGATTCAAAATTAAGAGTCATTATATGTTTATTGTGTTTACAATAAACGAAATGTTACTGTATGTAGAGTGCTCGTGTTGCTCTGTTGGTGCATGATGATGAATTTTGAAGCATGACCTCCAAGGTCAACATCTTGACAGACCAGGATTATTTCTTATCCTCTCGTTGGTTATGGGACGGACCCTTAACTAACTAAAGCGCACCCCCTTGGGTTGTTTTCTTGTTCTTAAATCTTATGTAATGCTCGATCGCGAACAATTAATTATTTTAGTCACCGGTTGGAAACTAATTTACCGCTATAACCTAATTGGCTTTGCAAACAAGATGACAACTCCTTTGAAAATTGCTTACCCAAATATTAGCAGTTTTTGTAAGTACCTGTTTGCACTATGCCTAAGTGTTAAGTTTTGAATACACCTAAAGTATTTCGTTGTAGTGCAAACAGGCCCTTAGCTTTGCTCTCAATCTTTAACGTTTTCTTGGGGAAATTATTAAGTTACTTCAATACTGTTATCTCTGATTTGGGCATTCACTCACGGACTTTCTACTGATATTAAAAGAGGCTGCGCTTTATGTATATTTTATAGATATTCTTGTACACCTATTCTTGTACGTCAGTGTGACGCTGCCGAAACATGTTTGGAATAAAAAGATTGGTGATATTTCAAGAACTGTATGTATTCGTTTTCTTCTCGCAAGACCATTTGGTTGTATTCACAGAGTGTTTTACCATATCTCTAAAGGCAAAAAGAACCTTGAAATATCAACAAGATTTTACGAACAACGGTAAAATTTTGGCATTCTACCTTAGAAAAAGATTATATAGTCTTTTGACTGTTGTAACCGGAAAAACCTCTCCCTGACGATTCCAACAGCAGTTTAATTTGTTTGAACTGGAACTTATTTATTTGAATTTTAATTAAATAACATTATGTTTAAAGGGCAATACTGAACTGAGTGTCTATCTCAACAGTAACCCTGCTAACGATTCAAATCAAGCTAGCACTCATTTCAGGTTGTCGAAATCATTTGGCCGTATGGGAGCCGCATTGGTATAGCCTACACAGACACCAGTAAAAGATAGAAGACATTTGCTGCGAGACTCTGCAAAGTTCTTTTGAAAATTTTTGTTGTCAATGTTAGTTAGATAGATGACCTTTGCTTCGAAACTTTGCAAATTCACTTTTGCGAAACTTTTGCGGCGAATGGTCGCTTAGGCAGATGGCCTTTGCTTCGAAACTTTGCAAATTCACTTTTGCGAAACTTTTGCGGCGAATGGTCGATAGGCAGATGGCCTTTGCTTCGAAACTTTGCAAATTCAGTTTTGCGAAACTTTTGCGGCGAATGGTCGATAGGCAGATGGCCTTTGCTTCGAAACTTTGCAAATTCAGTTTTGCGAAACTTTTGCGGCGAATGGTCGCTTAGGCAGATGGCCTTTGCTTCGAAACTTTGCAAATTCAGCTTTGCGAAACTTTTGAGGCGAATGGTCGATAGGCAGATGGCCTTTGCTTCGAAACTTTGCAAATTCAGTTTTGCGAAACTTTTGCGGCGAATGGTCGATAGGCAGATGGCCTTTGCTTCGAAACTTTGCAAATTCACTTTTGCGAAACTTTTGCGGCGAATGGTCGATAGGCAGATGGCCTTTGCTTCGAAACTTTGCAAATTCACTTTTGCGAAACTTTTGAGGCGAATGGTCGCTTAGGCAGATGGCCTTTGCTTCGAAACTTTGCAAATTCAGTTTTGCGAAACTTTTGCGGCGAATGGTCGATAGGCAGATGGCCTTTGCTTCGAAACTTTGCAAATTCACTTTTGCGAAACTTTTGCGGCGAATGGTCGATAGGCAGATGGCCTTTGCTTCGAAACTTTGCAAATTCACTTTTGCGAAACTTTTGAGGCGAATGGTCGCTTAGGCAGATGGCCTTTGCTTCGAAACTTTGCAAATTCACTTTTGCGAAACTTTTGAGGCGAATGGTCGATAGGCAGATGGCCTTTGCTTCGAAACTTTGCAAATTCACTTTTGCGAAACTTTTGAGGCGAATGGTCGATAGGCAGATGGCCTTTGCTTCGAAACTTTGCAAATTCACTTTTGCGAAACTTTTGCGGCGAATGGTCGATAGGCAGATGGCCTTTGCTTCGAAACTTTGCAAATTCACTTTTGCGAAACTTTTGCGGCGAATGGTCGATAGGCAGATGGCCTTTGCTTCGAAACTTTGCAAATTCAGTTTTGCGAAACTTTTGCGGCGAATGGTCGATAGGCAGATGGCCTTTGCTTCGAAACTTTGCAAATTCAGTTTTGCGAAACTTTTGAGGCGAATGGTCGCTTACGGAATCATATTTTATTTCAATTTTTATCAAATATGAATTTTATTGATAGAAATTTTCTCTTGATCTTTTCAGAATTTTTTTCTAAAAATACCATGAGTGGTGTTTCAACAAATCGAGACACTGGTTACGAAGCCTCCACGTAAGTGACCTATTTCTTTTCTGTTTTACGTAAGCTTTGCTTGAATTACACATTTTTTTTCTCCGTCCTACTCTGAATGCATGGTTAACATCATTAGATACAATTACCAAGCGTGATAAAATGGGAAAATAAAAAGGAGAGAGGTTGGAATGTAATGATTATCAATTTATCTATTGGTTTAGAGATGTTGCTATATATGCTTAAATTAACCACATAGGACCTACAAGCTTGTAACATGTAAATGCGGGCATATAATGTTGAATGGTATTTTACATAACACCTAAAATACTATTGATTTATCGCGAAAAGGATTCAGGTGAACTCCAGATTTGATTGGTATTTTGTATTAATTTTCAGTTCCAACGCTACAGTGGGATTCAAACTTAAGGTTAGAGGCAACTGCAATGAACAATATTTGGTTCTTTTAAATTATGAATTTTTACTTTTCGTTTGCTAAATGTTTTTACCTTTTACGAAGTAGACAGTGCTTTTACTTCATGCAACAAAGAAAATTTGTTGCGCTCGGGGTGGTAATACGAGCAACATTTGCTCTGCAACTTGCAACTCAACATTGTTGCGCGACAAGTTGCACGATTTTGTTGCTCGTATTACCGGGCCTTTAACGACGATTTTCCGCGAAACGTTGCAACAACTTGCAATATTATGCGTTGCGAGTTTCTGACTTGGATTTAAAAACTCGCAACGCGTTGCCGAAGCGAAAATTGCAAGGAAAATCGTTCCAAGTGTCATGTTACACGAGAAAGATTTTTAACGCAACGCCGTTGCGCTGAAAATCGTCGTTAAAAATCGTTTCGTGTAACACCGCCTTAAACCGCTCGACCAACCTGGCCAAATGACATAGATATTGAAAATGGAAAGCCACAGAGGTCTTGACATTTTAAAGTCCCCAAAAACGTGTAAAACAAAGAGGACCACATGAACGTCTAGTAAACATTCAATATTTCATTAAATGGTTTCTTTTCTTTGCCACTTTATTGAATGCCGATGATTGTGTAAAAATGTGCAAACTTTAAATTTTCCTGGCTAGCAAACTGGAAGTTGCATAGAGCTTGCTGGCTGGCAAATATCCTGGCAAGCCATACACGACTTTCTGGCTGGTAAAAAAATGATACTCCGAATGCCTGGCTGGGGAGCATAACGTTTTGGGTTTTATCTGGCTGGCAATGTGGAGCGGATATTTTTTTCCCAGCAACTTTTAATTTTGCGTCTAAAGTATGAATGGAATGTTATCAATGTGTTTTTGAGCTGTTTTGCGGCGATTTGAGCAAGTGACTCGTCGGGTACTCTTGTGGAAGATTAATTGCTAGAAGATTTGTAACTCAGAAGATGATAATTCTTAGATTTTATGTAATCCGTAAAAATAGTATGCATAGTAGTTAGTAGCAGACTCCAAACCTATTGTTTACTTTTGTTTATCAACGTGTACAAACTAAATGGTCATCTTTCTTTCACTCTACAAGACTACATATGACGTCAATAGGGTATGAGAACCAAGCAGAATTCTAAGAAGTAACTAAAAAGCTAATCGAGCTAGGTATATAGTAGAACAATATGGCTGCCCTGATTTTACTTGCAGCCCATCAATAGTATCAATAAGGATTTGTTAATACATTTGAATACACTTGAATCTACGTTCATTCCGTACATTAACTACTAATGACACGAATATGATGTCATATGCAGGCCGGGGCTCCTCAAGTAAACTCAGTCCCAGGCCTACTGTAAGACACTCACGTAATAGCCACTAGCCAAAGAAAGCCTCGGTTTCAGTGCATATTATCGTGTACTGACAATGACGATTGCCATTAAAGCAGCTTTAGTCACTAATTAAACAATATGTAATGTACAGAAAATATATTCAGCTACTGTCAGGAGAACGAGGCTTTGGCTAGTACAGAATTCACTCAACTGTATCTTGGGCCTAAAACGTCTATTGAACTACATTTAAACGACGTGCACTTGAGTGGGAGTTGAGAACAAGTTGAACCAGTCAGTAGGTAACACTTGCAAATCAGAATATCACTAAACAACTGAGACTATATATAAGTTACAGGTCAGTCTTCGCCTTCTCAGGTAAGCAGTCACGGCTAATTATTTCAAATGGAAGTGCTCAAAATGCTTATATTTTGTTTCTTTTCCTAAAACTTCTTATGAATAATAATATATAAATTAGGTATTACCTAATAGCGGAGCTCCCGAAAAAGATATTTGATAATCAGTTCAAAGATATGTGCGACACATCACTGGTTATATGCAGTTGATATAACAGAAAATCAATCGACATTCGTTAATAATTAAAAGTAATTGACCGATGGATAGAAATATGTTCTTCCAATCCGATTCAGATTACTTTTTTCAACGTCATGATGGTTACATAATATATTATATGTTATAATTGAAAAAAACCCTGATATTTAAAAATTATTCGCCGAAGGCAAAGTGATTATCGGGGAATATTTACCGAGCTGCGAGTCTTCGGGCATATTTTGAATAAAACAAATAACGGAGAAAAAAAAATTTTTTCTGTAATTTTAAACGACTGTCCACCATTTTGAAACTGATGCGAAAGCTTGTAATTAAAGCTTGTAAGTAAATATAGCAGCATAAGATTCCAATTTCGACCAATGAGCGCGCCGGATTTGTTATATTCACTTGAATAAAAATACTAATAATCAATAATACTTATTGGCTTATATATAGAGTAAAACACAAACAACTTTGAATTCTTATTGTGTGCATCCTTCTAGTACACAATTTATTATGAAGAGTGCTTATTCAACATCCTAGCTAAGTTACATAATTATTCTTCTTTAAAAAATTTTACAAGAGATAATCATGCATTACATCAAACATCTGGAAAACGTAGTCCCCGACAAATGCACATACATGTTAGCTCCGGGGACTAAAGCATTATGAAAGATAAGCTAAAGATTACAACGAGAAGGAAATTTACATCATGATATACATGTATTTGGAATACTATTAAACTGCAACATAGACATTATATTCCATGCGTTGATGTACGATCCAACTGAAATAAATTAGAACAATGATTGTAAATGATTCTGCAAACAATGAATCAATACATTGTTTGTAAAAACGTCTTTTTGGTGCATGTGGATGTCATATTTATAGCTAGTACTTGCATTGAGAGCCCATGATGTCATAAAAGGACAAATAAAAAATAAAGAATTTGAATTTTTGCTTGATGCTGAATACAGGTGATATAAAACAATTAGTAGACCATTAGTAGAGTTGCCAAACATAAAACAGAATTTGTGATAGACCAAGCATGTTTATACTATAATGCACATTAGGACTAATAAGAAAGAACAGAATAATCTCACCTGCTTAATAAAAATGACTGTCTGTAAAAATACCTGTGTACTGCAAACCTATATAAAGAATTAAAACAAAAAAATAAAAATAAAAATCACTAGCCTGAGAATGTTGAAATTAAAAACAATAATAAAAATAATAATGATGATATCAAAATAAAACCGCATTCTCATAAATGTATACCACCTACTATTCCCCAGTTTCAAGTACTGGGAACTAAAAAAATCAAATAAGAACAACATAACCTGTATTCTGAATTGCTATGTCCTCTATCTAAATTGGATTGGATAAGATAGTCAATAGGTTAATAGTGACATAATTAATATTAAATATGAACACTTGAATTGTATTGAACGCTAGAAAGGAATGAACAAAATATGAAACACATAAATGGCTGAATAAATAAGTGAATGAGTAAATGATTGACTGGGTGTATGAGTGAGTGAGTGTATATCCTTAGCCACAAAGGCCAATGAGATATCATAGCCACAAAGGCTAACCACAGCCATCAAGGCCAATCACATTTTCATAGCCACACAGGCCAATCACACATCCTCACCCACAAAAGGGTAATAGGATGCAAAAGTACCTGATTTCAAACTGCAATAGTGCTAGGGTGGTTTTTGATACCTAAGATTATTTCAGTTTTGTTAGTCTTTCCATTTCAATTGATTGCCACAAATTTAGTGAAATACACACTAAAATTTTTGAAAACTTGGTTTTATCAAGTCTATCTTCTTTCCATGAATGAAATACAGAGTTATCGTTTCAAATCAAATTCTTGTAAAATGTTTCAAATGATGTTGACTATATATCAAATTTGATTACTGCACTTTTATAGCATGTAGAAATATTTTTGGTTTGAGTTCCAGCAGACAAAAGACTCTGTAGATATGCTGACGTGAAATGTAAAAAAAAATTATAAATAAAAAAACAATATTAATAATAATAACTTTAACAATACTAATTATTATAATAATTTTAAATTTTTTTTTTATTTTTTTATGTTTATAATAATAACTTTTATTTAAATCTATAAAACCAATCTAGTAACATTCTAATGTAAGTAAATCTAAATTATCTTAATTATCCTATTTTCATAAATGTATAGGTATAACATTAATAAACAAAAACCATATTCACTATTATTAATGACTGACTTGTTAAAAAAAACTGTAAAACATGATATATTGCAAAATATATATTCTCTGCTATTCTCTCAAATTAATAATAATTATAACAATAATAATGATAATAATAATAATAGTCATAATAATACTAACAATAGTAATAATACTAACAATAATAATAATGATGATGATGATGATGATGATGATGATAATGATAATGATGGCCACAAAGGCCAATCAGACATTCATAGCCACACAGGCCAATCACATATCCTTACCCACAAAGGGTATTTGGATACAAATTTACCAGATTTCAAACTGCAATATGTCTAAGGTTTTGATCGTTTGAACTGTTTTTGTTTCATTTGTCGGAGACAATTCATTGACAAATTACAAATTTCACGAAAAATTCAGGACCAGAGTTGTCAAAAACTTGACTTCATCAGTACATTAAATCTACATGTAGCATATTTCCAAAATGTAATCAAAACAAAATATTTTT
>JALIZF010000879.1:0-100721 GCA_029948255.1 Telmatactis stephensoni
CAGATATTCTCTAAAAAGGTCAAAAAAGGTCTTTATTATGTTACGGTTAAGTGAAGAATGCGTGAAACGGCTCGGGGAAGAGTACGCACGGGGCCGGTCACTGAAGGGCTCCCGGGGCACGAGTGAACGCACGTGTGCGTCTAGTATTATTATAATTGTGCACTGGTGGATCTAGGGGCCAATTTTTGGGGTTGCAACCCCCCCTATGAATTTAAATTAACTAACCTAAACCATTGGTCTATTATATTTCTCCATCACCTTAATGCTACAACCCCCCCCCCCCCCCCCCCCCTTTGAAAAAATCCTGGATCTGCCACTGTTGTGTGATGCCTTTTTTATTATATAATGGTTTCCATCTAGGGTTCTTGAGATGGCATTCAAACTCTGGCAACGTTCTAAACGCGGCTATGAAGAATTAAAAGAGACTGGGTTCATCAAACTACCATCAGGCAGACACTTAAGATACATCAAGAACAAAGTGAAACAGACTCCTGGCTACCACAAACAGATGTTCGATTGGATGGTCAAAGCAGCAAAGTCTAGGAAAATGTCAGAGGCAGGATACTGTGGCTACATTGTTTTTGATGAAATGTCTATCCAGGTTAGAAATATTAATTGAACAATTTTGTACACTATTTTTGCATCCTACTATTTTGTAGCTGAGATATTGGCCAAATATGGATTAAGTATAGTTATGTTATGCAAGGTTATTTTTTCATTAAAATTAATATTTTAAGTACTACATGAATGATTGTTATGTTCAACAATGACTGATTCTGATGTGTACAATATATTTATATAATTTATCTAGAGTGACATTCAACTTCGAAAGAATGGAGACACATTTGAACTTGCTGGCATTGTGAACCTTGGTGAACTACACCAAAATATCAATCTCCTCCAAACAGGTAATTGGTAGCTTAGAGTTAAAAAATTAGACTAGGCTGCTTGGTCATATAGCTATCTTGTACCCCGAGCCAATTTGTTCTAGCTTCTTTGCCAGTGCTAGAAAAAGAAGACTCTGGGAAAATGAAATTTTCTGGTCCAATTTTTGCACTGACCAAGAAGAATGAAGGCTCTGGGTACAAGGTTGAGCTATTAATAGCTAGTCAAACATAATAGTTAGAGAAAGTAACTGTGAACAATTGAGCTCCCAATGGCAGCAAATAGCTCATTGACTAGCTATAGAGGTGATTCCATGATTTCATTATTATATTTGTTGATAATTTTTTTTCCAATGTATTTCTTGATTAATCATATCCATTTTGAAATCACTCACAAATTCTGCAATCTGATTGGTTAAAAAGTGTGCGATTTAAGCATTAATCGCACTATTTTGAATCATTAATAGCATCATTTCTGCAGCCTGATAAAAGAGTTTGAATCTTTATTGTGATTTCAAAATGAATATGATTAATAGGTAATAGAACTTCGTGTCGTGCAATTTTGGGCTGAAATCACACTCGTGATTAACAAATTGCACTCCCGCTACGCGGTCGTGCAATTTTGTAATCACTCTTGTGATTTCAGCCCAAATTGCACTCCACTCAGTTCTATTACCATTATTTATTTCTCTAGGTGAAAATAAATTGGAGATGGCATCTCATATTTTACAGTTTACATTCATGGGCTTAGAAGGATTTGAATGGCCATACGCTTACTTCCCAACATCAGAAATAGACCCACTGACGTTGCATCACCTCTACTGGGAGGGTGTGTGGGCTCTAAGTGAACATGGTTTCAGTTCCTACATGGCAATTTGTGATGGTGCCCAGTGTAATAGAGGATTTATACTTAGTCATTTTGAAAATGAGAATGCAGCTATAGACTCAGACTTCACGATAACAAGCCCATGCACTGGTGAGCCTCACGTCTTCATGATGGACCCCTCGGTAAGCTAAGTAAAAAAAATGTGTTAGATGGTTTCATATGTTACCTTCATGTGTCATTAATGCAGATATAATATACCAGCTGGTATATTATATCTCTCACAATGCAATGTTATGTGAGGATGTTTGGCAGACATGCAGTTTTGAAAATGTCCAGGGTTACTGCAATTTTCAAAATCATGCGAACTCGGACATCACAAACACTCAACTGGTTTTTTGGCCGATTTAGCTTCCGTCAATCAAAATAAAAATCAAAATACGAAAGCTAACCGATATCAAAATTATAATTAGCTGTTATAATCGTCTAAAGAATCAGTTTTCAGTCATTTGATGGTTTTTTAGGGATCTTTATGAGTATTTTTTGGTTGTTTGTTTGAAGTGGGCGGAAGCAAAAAAACAAATTCCAACGGACCGTTTGAAGGTCAGAGTTCGCAGTATTATGAAAATTGCAGTAAATAAGGTAGCCATAAATTAACTCGGGAACTGATTTCATACCCTAAAAGGTATCTAATGACACATTTAATGTTTTTTATATTTGTATAATCTTGTATACTGTTAGAAAACTGACCCTAAAGGTAAGGTGTCAAATCAAACCCTAAAAGGTACACGGGGGTCTCATGTTTCGCCGAGCATCCCCATCAAGGGGAAAAATTCATTAAACCCCCTTCAACAGCTATATATAACCAATGGATTGTAATTTGATTTCAATCAACTTTCAGCATAACTTTAAAAAACTGAGAAATAACATCGAAAAAAGCAAGGGAAATGGGAGTGGAACACGTTTTCTTAGTCACAATGGAAATAACATCCTCTGGGACCACTGGGTAAAGTGTTATAGGAGGGATGCCATCAACACAGTCAGAGTACATCACAAACTTACTGATGATCACTTCAACCTAACCTCTGGCAGCAGAATGAGGAATTACCTCGCATTTGACATCCTAGGCGAAAGAATGTTGGAGCTTTTCGAGGTATAAAATATAAAATAAGCTTATAATGCTTTGTTTTTGATTGATTCAGTAATTCAAAAATAAGCTTAACTTCATTTAATATTCAAGTACCAATCTAAAAAAATCCCCGAAGAATTGTGGGTATACGAAGTTCATTGAAGCTGATATTTTGCTATTGCAGATTGAAAAGACATACCTTCCCAGCAGTGAAGCGGGCATTCTGGACTCCTCAATGGAGTTTTTACAAGTGACAACACTTCTTTTGAAGAATTTTACATCGAAAGCACCGATAAGGTTTGCATAAACATAAGTGTTTTTGTTTTTTCAACCTACTCTGTCCTATCCTTCATGTGCAATTGCGCATGCGCGCTTTTTGCGAGCCGCGTTTGTTGGGAACCAAAAATTATAATTTTTTTCCAATTATAAAACAGATCCCTCGACGACTCAAGATTCATTGAAAATTCGTCAGTTTTACAGTGGTTAGTTGACTGGCAAACACAAGTGCAATCCACACAAGGATTAAGGGATGGCCAGAAAAACAGGATGTTTATATCAACCAAAACAATGTTCGATACGCAGTCTATGATCCTTGGCTTCCGAAAATATTGTCAGATTTTATTTATGAAGTTTCCAGGCTGTGAGATTACCCCATCGAGAACTAACCAAGATCGTCAGGAGTTGTTCTTTGGGCGCCAAAGAGCTCAAGAGGGACAGAATGAAAATCCAACAGAACTTGCATATGGTAGGTTAACAATTTTCAGTAACTTAAGTTATTACCCGGGGTTATTATCACTTTGTTTGCCGAGCAAGGATTAATCAACCACATAACCTGGCTATTTTAAACAGAAGAGTGTTACCCCTATATATCTGATGTAGTCAATCGAATTCAATCATTCGACTGCATTATATAAATATAAATTAATTTATATACTTAAGCTTATAATTATTTTGTATTCCTTCACAGGTTCCAACATCAATGCAATTGTACACATGTCAAACTATAGTATTGCTAAAGGGAATTGTTCTTAAAAAATGTTCTAGCAATTCAGGTATGGTCATTATCAATTCATAACTAACAAAACTATGTAAAATTATTATTATTACTAATTAATTAATTATATATAAATTTATAAATTAATATCTGCAGAGGATCTTAAAGAGTATAACATCATTATAACATCATTACATGTAAATGTTTCCTGGTGTCATTAATTGTTAAGTGCTTCTTTGTCTTTTTTCTTTTTACGTTTGTGCCAACTATCAATTTGTGATACATGGACTGCAAATTCTGCAGCCCTTGTCATGTTGAGCTCCTTGTTTGGCTGTTTTTCATGGTCCTCTAGAAGTAACTCTATCTGTGCAGGAGATGGTGTAAACTTTGGCCTGCGCTTGTTGGAAGTATTTTGGTTGTTGATTTCAACTGGCTGCACAGTGCCATCATGTGACATAGATGCAACCGCTTCATTCTGAGGTTGGTTGTTGGCCTCAATGGCTGTAGCACTGTTAGTTCTGTTGGTTTGAACTGGCTGTGCAGTTCCATCATGCAATGCAGGTACATCCTCTTCGTTCTGAGGTTGGGCATTGGCCTCATTGGCTGTAGTAGCACTGTTTCTGTTGTTGTCCACATCAACATCTGGAAAATCATCGATTTCTCTTTTGTTTTTGTGGTTTTCTCTAATTCTTGAAAATCTTGCTGCTTGCACTCTATCAGGACGAGGAATTCTTTCACTGGCCACTATTTTATCAGTTAATATTTGTGATAGTACCTTCTTAGTTTTAGACAAGAATTTTATGTCATATAACCTAAATATACAATGGAGGTCTGCTTTGCTCAACTTCTGAAACACAGCACTGCCTGTGACTGCTTTTGATTTCAATATTAGGTGTGAACTTATGTAATTTTCTGTCTTGTCATTGACGATGTTCTCAATCACAGACTTATCTAATCTATCATTAGAACTCTCAGCTTTCCTTTTTCCACTTTTGCCTTCCACTTTTTTCCTGTGGGCCATTTCCTTCTTTCTATTTAGCTTTTGTTTCAGAGTCTTGACATATTCTTTGCTTCTCATATTTAGGTAACGTCGAAGAATCCTGTTGTATGTCAATCCTGCAACTTCTGAGGACACTGCTTTACCTAAAAGTATACAGTTACAAGAAATTATAGCTGCTTATTATTTAATCTTTGGTGGAATTGGGTAATCATTCCTGTTCATTGATATAAAATTATCTAATAGAATTGACAATTATACATTAACTTTTATGTTTACTTAATTGTTATCAAAAAGCCTATTAAGACAATTTCACTTCATATAATTTAGATTTTTGAAACTTGTATGTAAATATAATATCTTGCTGTACATATATGTATATATACTAGTTATACAATGGTTTTGAGTGGAATACTGTGGAATATCCTACGAGTCACTTCTAGATTTTATTTTCGAAGAAAATACAAGTGACGAGTGGGATATCCATGGCATGCCACGAGAAACCATTGTATAACTATTTTCTCACACACCATAGAAAAATAGAGCCAATTACCGCAATGCTTCTTGGGAAGAGACAGTTGAATACTGCCGAATATACAATGGTTTCTGATTGGCTGTATTTTCTATGGTGTACATAGTATATAGTACATGTTTTTAACTTGCTTTGGGATTGCAGTTGATTCTGAATCACAATCAAGACAATTTTACTTTAGTTTAGTATTTAGGTTTTTGATACTGGTTTACATGCATGTGTGCATAATGCATGTCAACTCATTGTAAAGAGTGAGTACCTACATACATACATATGTGTGTAGTGAGTTGTGTGCAATTTTTATTGAATGTATATCAAGCACTTTACAGAATGATAATGTTCTTATTGTACATAAATTACATGTTCATAGTATAACATATTTAATATATACCTTGTTGCTCTAGTACATTTGTGACAGTCTGTGGTTCACGAGTAGCTTCTAATGATGCATCCATTGGGATTGCAGTTGATTCTGAATCACAATTAAGACAATTTTACTTTAGTAATTAGCATTTAGATTTTTTGATACTGGTTTACATGCATGTGTGCATAATGCATATATCAACTCGACGATCATTGTAAAGAGTGAGTACATACATACGTGTGCAGTGAGTTGTGTGCAATTTCTATTGAATGTATACCAAGCACTTTACAGAATGATAATGTTCTTATTGTACATAAATTACATGTTCATAGTATAACATATTTAATATATACCTTGTTGCTCTAGTACATTTGTGACAGTCTGTGGTTCACGAGTAGCTTCTGATGATGCATCCATTGGGATTGCAGTTGATTCTGAATCACAATTAAGACAATTTTACTTTAGTTTAGCATTTAGATTTTTTGATACTGGTTTACATGCATGTGTGCATAATGCATATATCAACTCGACGATCATTGTAAAGAGTGAGTACATACATACGTGTGCAGTGAGTTGTGTGCAATTTCTATTGAATGTATACCAAGCACTTTACAGAATGATAATGTTCTTATTGTACATATTGCATGTTCATATAGTATGGTATATTTATATACCTTGCTGCTCTAGTACATTTGTGACAGTCTGTGGTTGACGAGTAGCTTCTAATGATGCATCCATGGGGATTGCAGTTGATTCTGAATCACAATTAAAGACAATTTTACTTTAGTTTAGCATTTAGATTTTTTGATACTGGTTTACATCATGCATGTGTGCATAATGCATGTCAACTCATTGTAAAGAGTGAGTACCTACATACATACATATGTGTGCAGTGAGTTGTGTGCAATTTTTATTGAATGTATATCAAGCACTTTACAGAATGATAATGTTCTTATTGTACATATTACATGTTCATAGTATTGTATATTTATATACCTTGCTGCTCTAGTACATTTGTGACAGTCTGTGGTTGACGAGTAGCTTCTAATGATGCATCCATTGGGATTGCAGTTGATTCTGAATCACAATTAAGACAATTTTACTTTAGTAATTAGTATTTAGATTTTTTGATACTGGTATACATGCATGTGTGCATAATGCATATATCAACTCGACGATCATTGTAAAGAGTGAGTACATACATACGTGTGCAGTGAGTTGTGTGCAATTTCTATTGAATGTATATCAAGCACTTTACAGAATGATAATGTTCTTATTGTACATAAATTACATGTTCATAGTATAACATATTTAATATATACCTTGTTGCTCTAGTACATTTGTGACATTCTGTGGTTGACGAGTAGCTTCTAATGATGCATCCATTGGGATTGCAGTTGATTCTGAATCACAATTAAGACAATTTTACTTTAGTAATTAGTATTTAGATTTTAATTTTGATACTGGTTTACATGCATGTGTGCATAATGCATATATCAACTCGACGATCATTGTAAAGAGTGAGTACATACATACGTGTGCAGTGAGTTGTGTGCAATTTCTATTGAATGTATATCAAGCACTTTACAGAATGATAATGTTCTTATTGTACATAAATTACATGTTCATAGTATAACATATTTAATATATACCTTGTTGCTCTAGTACATTTGTGACAGTCTGTGGTTGACTAGTAGCTTCTAATGATGCATCCATTGGGATTGCAGTTGATTCTGAATCACAATTAAGACAATTTTACTTTAGTAATTAGTATTTAGATTTTTTGATACTGGTTTACATGCATGTGTGCATAATGCATATATCAACTCATTGTAAAGAGTGAGTACCTACATACATACATATGTGTGTAGTGAGTTGTGTGCAATTATTATTGAAAGTATATCAAGCACAGATATGATGTTCTTATTGTATATATTACATCTTCATAGTATGGTATATTTATATACCTTGCTGCTCTAGTACATTTGAGACAGTCTGTGGTCCATGATTAGCTTCTGACAATACATCCATCAGGACTGATTCTGAATCACAAAGGTTGTTTTTTTATAAATAGATTAAGGTGTATATAGAGAAATTTATAAACAATATGAAAAATCAATATTAAAAGAAACATTGAATTAATACTTATGAGTTGATCTAGATACAAATTAAATTAGAAGTAAAAGTGATGACATTTTGCTTCATTTTTTAATACATACCTGCTTGTTGGCCAGCTATCAATTGTGACCAAAGTTGTAGTAGGGTGGGGTCTTTTTTGATTTTTTCCCTTGATAATTTTACAGCATCCCATTTATGCCTGTCAGCAGTTTCTGTTGTGAAATGCTGACAGCATATTTTTTCCAATTTCAATATGAAACCAAAGAACATGTCTGTTACATGTACCAAACCACCATGGTTATATCTCTCAATGTGGCTGAGACTGTTGGGGTATTTTGTGTGCTCATAAACAGCTGATCTTGTTTTGGTAACACTCTCAAGAACATCTTTAATTTCCCTCTCCTTTTTAATTCGCTCTCTAACGTTTTTGGAAGTTGAGGAGAAATTCAAGCGGATGTATCTTGAGGTAGCCCCAAGCTCTTTGAAAATTACCCATCCAGCCAGGTATCGGATCTTGGACTGGCTTTCTTTGGAAAGCACAACAGTCGATGGTGGTGTGGGATGCTTTGTTGCAATTTGCTTTGTTGCTAGAGCTAGTAAATGAAATGGTCAGTGACACTCAAACTGTAAACAATTTCTGTTTTTACTAGCTAGGATGTATTAATTAATTAAATTAATTGCTTAAGTGTATTTGAATTACTTCTATTTTGAGACTTTGAAATACTTAAAAATTTGATAAAGTAAGTGTCATGGTTCAATACTTTTGTAAGACTGCTGTAGAGTTTTATATTTCTATAATTTTATCTATTTATCCCTTACTCCCCTTACCACATGCTATAATTGATAACTATGAAGTACTACCTTATTAATAGTCAAGTACTTACCAATCATGCAGTCATGCATGGTTTGTATTACTTTAAATAGCAATTTCTGATAGAGTGGCTGATTACTGGATACTAGGTTGTGGTTTTTTAAAACCTCGTCCCACTTATGCTTCATTTCCTTGGATGTCATTAGTTTAAACACTTGGAATGAGTGACCACTCCAATATTTTTTATCGATTACATTAATCGATTCTGGATTGTTGGATGGGGTTTTCACCACCACTTTATCCAGCTCCATCCATACATAGCTCAGAAACATTTGTAAAATTTGTAGAATTTCTTTGTCAAAGTTTAATTTGGAGCACAGGTCTTTGGTTTCTTGTGAGTTGAGGGGATTTTCAGCAATGCTCTTTAACATTTTAGACACATTGACATGTGTTGGTAAGGGGGCTATATTATCCCAGTTGCATGGTGAAAGGTCTGTGGGTTGAGTTTGTGGTTCGGTGACTCTCAGACCTTCAATTTGAGTGTCTATCTCCGTCTCGATACAGGTTCTCATCGTTTTCATCTTATTGTAGAAATCGACTACTTTGTGAGGGGGAGGAGGAAAAGAAATGTCCTGTCCAGGTAGAACCTGCAACCCTGCCATGGTGCGGCATCTTGACAGGGCAACGTAGGCCTGGCCAGGAGCAAAGATCCTCTTCAAACTCACCACAGATTTATCCACTGTGATGCCCTGTGCCTTATGCACAGTCACAGACCAGCCTAGATCGAGAGGTAGTTGACGTCTGGTGGCCTGGACATGCCCTTCGCGTAGCACTTCAAAGACGGTTTCCTTCATAATGACTTTCTGTCCGTCTTCAAACTGAACCAGCGGAAACTTTCCAACAAAATCCAACACCTTGCCTCTCTCTCCATTCACCAGCCCATGATTGTGCATGTTCTTTACCAGAATCACTCTTGCTCCGACCTTCAAACTTAAACTTTTTGGAGCTTGGCAGCTGTTTAGCAGCTCCTTCTTTCCGGTGTCTTTCGACGTGTAAACTTTCGTTTCTCCATTAACGTTCTCGAGCAATTCGCCGTTTTTTATCGCGACATCGTCGCGACGTGAATATATATAGATGCTTTCATCATCTGTGTTTATTGGTCTTTTTAATCTTTGGAGGATAGAGTGTGTTTGCCAGGTTATTTTTCCGGAACGCACCTCGGACAACAGAAGTAAATATTCTGGCTCGTTTTGTCGGAAAACTGTTGTCAGTTCAACGTTGTGTTTGATCACCACTTTCCACAGTGGAGATTCGAAGCAGTATACAGCCTCCGCCTCCTCATCGTTGGGTACAGGCGGGAGTTGATAAAAGTCTCCGAACAAGACTAGTTGAATGCCTCCAAATGGCGCCTCTATGTCTCTCACCTTCCTCGCGACAAATTCAAGCTTCTCGAAGAGTGTAGCGTCCAGCATGGACACCTCGTCGATGAAGAGAGTTTTGCAAGCTTTCCATCGTTCGCTGGCTTCAGTATTTGCTACGACTTTATTTAACAATTCATAACAAGAGCCACCTCCAACACCGATTCCTGCAAAAGAATGGAGCGTCGTGCCGTTCACGTTCTTCGCGGCCCGTCCTGTTGGTGCTGTTTTAAACGTCGTCCCTTTGCCGTTTATTCGTGATTGTTGATTAAAGGCATGGCCTAGTAAAAACGATTTACCAGTACCTGCCTTCCCAGTTAAAAATACGCTTTCCTTTCGTTGTAGCAAATTTAGAAATAGTTGTTGTTCTTCGGATAACATGTCGCGGAGCGCTGATCACAAAGAAGTGACAAGTCGCGGTGAAAACCCCGCGAAAATCACATTTTTGACTCATCCCACCCCTACAATGTCATCAAATTTCCATATATGTAGGGGTAGGGCAGTTATTTTTTGACCTTTCGTGGTCAACAGGATACATTGAATAATGCCTATTGTGTTTTCGGGGACGTGATTGGCTGTCACCTAGCAACGGCGAATTCACTTCCTACCCAGGGTTTTGGGGGATTACGGGCCTGCTTAATCGAGAGACTAGACTACCGGGCCTGCTTTATAGTACCAGTCACTGAACTATCGTCGTATCGGCTGTGTTTTAAGACTTTTGGCAGTTGTGAAATGCAGCACAATGGAACTATTTTGGGTATACAACCTCTGTATGGTGGAGTTTTAGGGATACAGCATGAAAGGTAATAAAAAGACGTTGAACTAGTTGCAAAATTAATTGTTCTTTATTGATCCATAATACTGTAGATATGAACGCTTACACCAAGTCCTTGGCTTACACACTCGTACACAAACACCATGTTTCCTATAGCTCATGCTCAACCTCAAGAACCCCAAAACGTGGATGCGGTGAGTAAAATGTTCTCTTTGCAATTAGACCTCGTGTTTGTACCAGCGCCTTTTGCAAATGGGTTTTGGCTACGGGGAGTCGTGTGAATGTGGCTTACAAGTTTTTTGGTGCCCGTATTGACAAGAAGACATGAGGCAGAGCGGATGTATTTCGCTATGTGAATATAACCCTTTTTGGCGTACGTGTTCTAAGACGTGGTGCAAGCGAATGCGTTTCGCAATGTAAATATAACTTTTTGGTGCACGTATTCGAGACGTGGTGCAAGTGAATGTGTTTCGCTATGTGAGTATAACTTTTTGGTGCACGTATTCAAGACGTGGTGCAAGCGAAATGTGTTTCGCTATGTGAGTATAACTTTTTGGTGCACGTATTCAAGACGTGGTGCAAGCGAAATGTGTTTCGCAATGTAAATATAACTTTTTGGTACACGTATTCGAGGCGTGGTGCAAGTGAATTTGTTTCGCTATATGAGTATAACTTTTTGGTGCACGTATTCAAGACGTGGTGCAAGCGAAATGTGTTTCGCAATATGAATATAACTTTTTGGTGCACGTATTCGAGACGTGGTGCAAGCGAATCTGTTTCGCTATGTGAAAATAACTTTTTGGTGCACGTATTCAAGACGTGGTGCAAGCGAAATGTGTTTCGCTATGTGAGTATAACTTTTTGGTGCACGTATTCAAGACGTGGTGCAAGCGAAATGTGTTTCGCAATGTAAATATAACTTTTTGGTGCACGTATTCGAGGCGTGGTGCAAGTGCATGTGTTTCGCTATGTGAGTATAACTTTTTGGTGCACGTATTCAAGACGTGGTGCAAGCGAAATGTGTTTCGCAATATGAATAACTTTTTGGTGCACGTATTCGAGACGTGGTGCAAGCGAATGTGTTTCGCTATGTGAAAATAACTTTTTGGTGCACGTATTCAAGACGTGGTGCAAGCGAATGTGTTTCGCTATGTGAGCTTAACATTTTGGTGCACGTATTCTAGACGGGGTGCAAGCGAATATAATGTGTTTCGCTATGTGAACGTAACGTTTTGGTGCACGTATTCGAGACGCGGTGAGCGAAGGTGTTTTGCTATCTGTTTATGATGCTCTGGTACACGTTTTCGAGACGTGGAGCACAGCAGGGAATGTGTTTCGCTATGTGGATGTAATTTTCAAATCGAGCTTATGCGTCTCGCTGTTTGCAATGTGTATGATTTTCTGGTGCACGTATTCCAGACAGGCTGTAAGCGAAGATATTTCGTTATTCCTTTATAATTTTAAAATAGAGTAAAATGTTTCGCTGTTCGTGTAGCATATATATATATATATTTTTCCGTGCACGTATTCATAGATCCACTATCCATTGTGTTCCATCTTAGTTACAGTTGCTATGTCCGTCAAGTCAAATACCGTTTCCTCAGTACACTGCACGATTATACATAGCTTGCTGAAAACTCATGTCTCTCTTGGAATTTATGTATTTTAAGAGTACTTTAGAAAAATTAAAACGGCAAATGCGGTAAATATTTCTGAAATCTGCGATGTTGGTCGGACATTCTATAACCCGAGGGGAATACTGCGCAATTGTTCATGTTCACTCAAGCAAATTATGGTCTGTAAATTCCAGTCGTGCTGCAAGCAAATGTATTTCGCTATTTGCATGTTTATAATCTTAATCCGATAAAAATGTTTCGCTTTTGTGGATAATTTTCTAGTGCACGTTTTCTAGACAGCCTACAAGCTAATGTGTTTTGTTATTCATTTATAATTTTCAATCGAGTGTAAATATTTCGCTGTTGGGGTATATTTTTCTGCAGCACGTATTCCAGTCGTCGTGCAAGTGAATGGGTTTCGCTATTTAATTGTTTACGCTTTTTTAAATCGGTTAAAAGTTTTCTTTTTTGTTTGTTTGTTTGTATAATTTTCTGATAATGTGTTTCGTTATTCGTTTATAATTTTGAAATCAGTAAAAATGTTTCGCTGCCCGTGTATATTTTTTCTGGTGCACGTATTCCACTTGTGGTGCAATGTGTTTCGTCATTCGTTTATAATTGCCAAATCACATGGATATGTTCCGCTGTTTGTCTACAATTTTCTAGTGCACATATTTGAGACGTGGGACAAGAAGACTGTGTTTGGCTGTTTGTTTTTAACTTTTAAATTAAGTGAATACGCGTTGGTGGGCTCAATACGTGCTATGTTCATATTTCTCTGGCGTGCGTACAGGCAAAGCAAAGGTACCCTACTAGTAGTGGAAATCAATGTTGTGTTTTTGGTAACAGTTGATTCGTACGCGCCCATTGGAAGCTGCTGCGGGAGGCACAAATTTTGCTTTGCCCGTGCCCGATTGAACTGCACGTCTGACATCCCTTTCCTTTTTGTTTCCCCCCCTATGTAGGAACTACAAGCGGTGAAAGCTTCCATTCAAACCCTCCAGTCAGCGGTAGCAGCGGATGGTGTTACCAGAGCACTCGATATTGTGCGCCAGCTAGCAAACCGGCCCGCCGGCCTGATGGACCCTATTGCGTTGCTTGCCGCCCTCGAACACCTGGCGGATGTCGCTCGTGATTCCAACCACGCCGATCGGTCCAAGTATGACGCAATATACAAACAGTGTCGCCCGCTGGTCTTCAACCCGCGTTTACTCGATGTAGTCATACGCCTGTTGGGGGACGAACAGCAGAAACAAGTAGCTTCCCAGATCCAAAAGATCCTGAGAGCTCCTGCCGCTTTATCTCGTAATACGCAATTAGCTAATGGGTATGGTGCGTGGGAACCTAATAGTGGCCCCATATTTGGTGGTCGAGGTCGAGGTCGCGGCCGGAGAGCCCCAGCTAGGGGTAGATGCTTTAATTGCCGCCAGTTTGGCCACTATGCTGCCCAGTGCAACGGCTACAAGCGTTAGTAGTCTCTATCGTATACTTCCTATTGTAGAGACGAGACGTATCACTTTGTTATTGTTTATTATGACTCCTTTAACGCCACCTGTTACTTATAATCGAAAACATATGAATGTATGATATGAATGATATATATTCATTAAAAACACTTAGTTTACTGATATTGTGCCCTGTTGTATTCATATTGTCTTTAATCCTCTGCTTTTACCCGTTGCAAAGCTCCCTGATGCGGTTATCTAATACCGTTAATTGCGCCGTCCCTGGACAGCGTATTTCGGGGTTGCTTCGCTTGGGAGTCCTACCCTTCCTAATGTTTGGCGTTTTGTCTTCCTTCCCGACACTCTAGGTAAATTGCAAGCGGCAAAAAGTATTCCATTTGTCACCCGAGGTGGATTCACAAAATCGTACATCAATTCGCTGGTGCGACTGGGAGGGCAAGGACCCCAGCGTTGCGACCCCGGCGCCCTCGCCCCAGGCCGTTGCAAACCTCGAGATCAAGGCGACTGTGAAGCAGCTCATTTTTCGAGACCCAGAATATTTTGTTGCCGGTGAAATCCATAACCACATAGCCGAATGGGAGACAATTCTCGAGCATCAACCCAAGGGAATGGAGATCCTAGCCTACTTGACTAAGGGTGTGTGCGTGCAAGACTTCCTTATTCCATTCAAGGGGAGCTTTCAGGGGCAGAACTACGATTCTCCTAGACCCCCTAGAGCAATTTTTCCCAACAATAAGTCATGTATTGGTTTTGAGGAGTTCATTAGTTCTACCATTTCCCAGCGTTTAAGAAATGGCTCCCTGTCACTTTGGGGCGAAGTTGGCCTTTCTAACTCCCCACACCTGGTAATGCCTATAACAATCGAGCCTTCTAAACCGAGAATGTGCCACGATGAGCGGTACCTCAACCTGTGGATCAAGGACTGCCCGTTAAAACTGGATTACATATCCAACCTCCCTCGGTACGTGACTAAGTCAAGTTTTCAAACCACTATGGATGACAAGAGTGGGTATGACCACGTCAACCTATCAGTGCAGAGCAGAACATACTTCGGAATTGAATGGCAGGGGTGGTATTATGTTTACAATACAATCCCATTCGGATGGAAAGCGAGCGCATATATATACCATACTATAGGTATGGCGGCCACAAGCCACATCCGCTCGATGGGTATACCCTGCAGCCAATACATAGATGATCGGCACTTTGGGCAACTGTCTCCCCCTCGTGAGCTCTCCGCTAACGCGAACGCTTGGTCCGATTTGGAGCTCGCCGAGGCAGCGACCTTTATTGCGGCCTCCACCTTAACGTCGTTGGGTTACTTCGTGGGGCTAGCCAAATCGTCCCTGATACCTAGCCGCACAGTGCGTTTCCTTGGCTTCCTGGTCGACTCTGATCGACAGGCCTTCATCTTGCCAAGTGACAAAAAGGAAAAGTTTGCGCGTTTGCGGGAAACAATTCTGGCTAGCCGATCGACGTCTATCAAGACACTCCAGCGCTTTGCCGGAAAAGTGACTTCATTTTCTATTGCTGTGCCGGCGGCCCAATTGTACACCAGGGAAATCTTCCGATCAATCAGCGGGTACTCTAATTCGTCACGACCCATCAAAGTCTCTGGTTTACTGCGAGAAGAAATATTACATTGGCGATTCCTGGACAATTGGCGAGAATGCCTTCATTGGCCTGAAGAGAGACACGTTACTATCAAGATCGCTAGCGATGCATCAGACTACGCTTGGGGGGGAGTGATATTAGTCCCGGGAAACCACCCGCTCGAAGTTCGCGACTATTGGGGAGAAGAGTCTCGCCACCTGCCCATAGTCGTCAAAGAGGCCCTCGCGCTGCTTCACACTCTTCAGGCAGGAAAAACCGTCCTTTCAAATGCTAGGGTTGATGCGCACACCGACAACATGGCCTTCCTTAACTCGTGGAACAAATCGGGTGGCAAAAACCGACAGCTTAACGACGTGCTTAAACGACTCTCTTCCATGACACTAGCCAGCAACGTCCAACTGAATCTACAGTACGTCCCGTCCTGTGCCAACCCAGCTGATCTTCCATCGCGTAAGGCCTCAGATCTCGACTGTAAACTCTCGCCGGAGATATGGGCGAAAATCGAAAAGAAGTTTGGGCCTCACACCATAGACCTCATGGCATTGGATTCGAATGTCCAGCGAGACCCCCATGGCAAGCCCCTTAAGCACTTTACACCGTTCTTCACTCCCTTGTCCAACGGAGTTAATGCCTTTGCTCAAGTTCTTGACAGTGATGAAAACGTATACGTTTTTCCCCCATTTATCCTCGTGGGTCCACTCTTGAAGTTCCTCTCAAAGTTTGAAGCAAGTTTCACCATCATTGTCCCCAAGCTTTACCCCCTGCCCTTTTGGTGGCCAATTTTGCGCAGTCGCTGTGATTTTTGGCTGAAGTTGGGAAGCAAAGGAGAAACGCACGTTTTGTTCTTCCCTTCATCTCAGGGTGGGTTCACTGTAACACGGGGTCTACCTTGGGACTTATTTGCGTTCAGACAAAACTAATGTCCTCGGACATTTCTCCCTCTAGAACAACAGGAGACGTATTTGGAAACCAGCAGAACCCTGCCCACATTGTGGCTACCTCAATGACTACGATTTTAACTACTGCCAAAGGTGTGGATTTCGGGTAGAACCCATTCCATCTCCGACAACGCGCGTCCAGATCGACTCAGAGATCATCAGCAACCGCCTTACACATTTAAGAGAAAAGAAGAAGAATAAACCGTATGAAAAGCAAAAATGCGCTCTTTACCGTGAATTTACATCCTTTTTAGCGTCCTTGTCTACTCCGAAGTCACTTAATTCAGCCACTCCTCAGGATATAGTCTCATTTCTTGTTTGGAAAGACAAGTTTGGAAGAACAAAAGTTCACCAGCCGGGATGCAGCCAGGCCGGCCTTGTTGACCAGTCTGCCACTCCCTGTGCCTGTCCTACAAGACTTGCCGCAGGTACAGTGGACAGCCTAATCGGCAAACTGAGATCTACCTTTACTCAAGCACAGCGCGGAGGCAGTTGGAACTATGAGCTTGGTACAGGAAACCCAGCCTCGCATCACTGCGTCACCGACTATCTAAAGGCTATCAAAGAAGAGCAAGCAGAGGCTAGAGTCCGTCCCAAGAAATCAGTTCCTTTATTCATGGACAAATTAGAAAAACTCCTAAAACACATATTAAACCTATTACAGTTCGGGGAAAACCCCCCCATCTCGCTGTATATTTTGAGCCGCGACTTGTGTTTTATCAGCCTAGATTTTTTCTCCGGAGATCGCGCAGCGGATTTGAGCTTGACACTCTCTAGAGAGGTGTTGTCCTTTCCCCACAAAAGAGGGCTGCTCTTCAATCACACATTTGGGAAAACCCTCAGGGGAGACAACGTTAACACCTTTGCTGTCCGGCGCTGTTCTAACCCTTTCATTTGCCCTGTGACCAATTTTGAACGTTACCTGTCAATCTGTCAACTGCTCCAGATCAATTTGCGCCCAGGATATCTTTTTCGCAGTACTAAGGGTAACAGGGTGTGCGAGGCGCCATTCTCCAGTTCAGCGGCACGCAACAGGCTCAGGGGTTACCTTGAGGCAGCCGGGTTGTACGACGGAGAGACCCCACATAGTCTGCGTTCGGGATGTGCTATCACTCTCTCACTCCTCGGGGTTTCACAAAAGTCGATAGCTCAGCATATAGGTTGGTCAAGCACTACGATGCTGGACCACTACGCGGACTTAAGGGAAGCCTTGAGGCCTGACGCCCCTGCCGCAGCGCTTGCCATGAGCACAACCAGCATTTCAATGTCGGAGGTGGTATCCGCCTATAAGGCTTTACACGACGTATCTAGTTTTGGCCCCGCAGTATAAAATTGCCAATGCCTTGTTTGTGGCGCCTTAGTCCAGTCTACAACCCCATGTCAAATAGAATTGGCATATTTGTCCGCTAGTAGAGTGAACGCACTTAATCCGTGAAACACTAACTTTATGTTAGTGTGCTATAGTTCAATAGGCACATAAGAAGACGATGGATATAAGATCTGCTGGTTACCGCAGTAGTCTACTACCATTTCACGGGTTGAGTGCGCTCACTCTAGTTTTGGATATGGCGGGGTCGAATTGATCCCGGAATCTCAGTAGTGCAGGAACTTAGCACACTTCGTTCATCATACTCAATAGTTTCTGCAAACGTTAAGTAGCTGTTGGTTATCACTGTTCCATTAAAGTCTTCTTTTTTTTTGAGTTTTGGGAGGATAGCACATATTTATTCAGGGATTTAGGACAAGAGAAGGCAATGTTTATAGGATGGCCCTGGGTATCGTGGTGGTATGCACCTTTCCTTCCACAGAGAGCACCCAAGGGAGTGCCCGCCGAGAGAGATCACCTTCCCATATCTTAGCATATCTCCTGGCTTTGTGTCGGGTAGTTCTCAGTGGGAATATATTACTATTCCCACTGGGAACTTCACGCACGATGCCCCAAATATTTCACATTTACGATGTTATTCGGACTGAATTAAACCCCAGAGGATTACTTCTCACCTCTCCATGGGCTCGAATCAGTATAAATTACCAGCCGTGCACCAAAAAACCCTCTTTGAACCAGTTCAGAAGAGACCAAGTCTAGCTCGACGCCCCTCCCACCTCCCCGCAGCGATGAATCAACACAGTTTCCACTGCGAGCTACCCGCTCGCAACCGCCTCGAGAGATCACCTTCCCATATCTTAGCATATCTCCTGGCTTTGTGTCGGGTAGTTCTCAGTGGGAATATATTACGATTTTTTCCAAACTCTAATGGGGTAAGGGTTAGGGTTACTTGCAGGAAATGACGTTTGGTCTGAGATAGCTGTTGTACCTCCTTAACTTTTATTTCAAAAAATTAAACAAATGGTGAAGGATATATTCGATAAACATTTTACAAAATGATGAAACATCAATTTAGACTATGCGACTTATACTGCGTGATGCTTAACGGACAAAGTGCGACATTTTAATGCGTTGAACAAAGAAAAACGCATTCCACGAGAAAAATCATTATCGCCCATTGTTTTAGAGCGCACGGACTTCGAAAATAACGATAAAGCAAAAAGGTCTATTATAACTTTGACCCGAAGTAAGTGGCCTAAAATTTACGTTTTTATAATTTATTTTGGATAACTTGCAATGTTTCAATGGCCATGAAGTATGTAGGATTAAGAAACAACTTGGTGAAAATGCTGATATTGAAGTTAGATCGAAAAAATTCATCGAGGGAATCTTAAGTTTTCTAGCATTTTATAAAGATAAGTGAAACGATAAACAAACGATGAAAAGGCTTTGTAGTTTCTTGAAAGGAAAGCCTGCGAAAGAGTGTTATTCTGGACAAAGTAAAAAAAGTTAATTCTAATGATCTGTTTGAGCTTTAAATAAAGGTACGTTCAAACCCGAGCCCGTGCGTTTGAAGTGGTTTAAAAACTAACCAAACCCTATTTTTATTGTTTCAATGCAAAAATTCTGGAAATAAGAACTCAAATCATCGGATTTAAGTTATATCGAGTATTTATATGTGCATCAAATTAACGTCGAACAATAACTGTGTTGAGATAAAGCTTCTTAAAATTCCGTCATGGTCAACGATTTACCGGATAGCATAGTGGTAAGTAAATGGACCGTAAGATGCTAAGGGTTGAGGGTTCAGTGCTCGGTGGGGTCGATGCGATTTTTTAAAGGTTAGAATAGTCAATCCTTAAATTTTAAGACTTTCTGACTTCTAGGGTGTATCTAAAATCTCAAATGTGCATTGAAGGTGTCAAAGCAAATGTGTGTATTAATGACTAAAGAACCTAATGCAGGTCTTGAATTCCAAATTCAAAACCTGTCCCGGGTCTTCCCCCGAAATTCAAAACCTAGATTAAACAATGGAAATAGGGTGTGGTTAGTTTTTAATAAACATCAATCATGTTATGTGACTTGTTCTGTGGTCAGTGTTGTCGTTTTGGAGCGAAACTGCACTTATTTTAAAACAAATAAATGAAATAAATGAAAAAACCCTTTTGATCGAAATGTTTTCCGTTATTCGCAACTCTAGCAATTGTTTAAAAAGGAGCAAAATTCCACCGGTTTCAAAATTTAATCTTTGCTTGAATGATTCTTTTCAACAAAAGATTTCACAGGACTTGCCAGTATTCGTAATTTGCATGCCCAGGGATAACATTTGCACATTTGTATCTCAACGGTATCAAAAGCGTCTAACACGGAATAACTCTATTGAGTTCCTGTAGCTGTAGCACTGTGAGTTGTCATGACGATAAAGTTTATAGTAACTCTAAAACATAAGCCAGTATATAACTTTTGCTTGTCTTTGAACGCCAAAGAAGATGATTATTATGACAGAAGATGATATCAGTAATCTGTCAAGTGTGCTTCGTCAAAACCGGCAACTTGCCTACCAATTAATAAAAACAGAGACAAATGGGACAAGTTCAATACTTTCAATAGTTTTGACTTCTTTTATTTTCTTGTGTTAGGCCACTGTTGCTTAATAAACTGTTTACATTAGTGTTCAAAAGTGCAGGGATCATAAAATTCTTGTAGCTTTACGTTATCAAAAGAAAAGGGGTGATTCGCTTTTGCGACTAATGAATGGCAAGTTTTTCAATGGTGATGATTTTCATTTACAAGACAAATAGCAACATCATTTAAAGTATCTTTCAAAAACAAACATTGATTCAAATCCTTAACCGTGATATATTTCGAGTGTAATTAGAGTCATTAGAAGCAAAAAACTTTCGGGTGGAACGACTTGACAACGCCAACAAGTTGTATAGGAAATCGCACGATCTTGAGTACAATTCGGAATTAATAGGTACGAGTAATGTTTTGAAAGTTCTCAAAATAGGACGAGCCTTTAGGCGAGTCCTATTTGAGAGTTTTCAAAACATTACGAGTAACTATTAATTCTGAATTGTACGAGAAGATCGTGCGATTTTTTATTTATAATACACCATACAAAATTTCAATTAACGATTATCGTTGCCATAGCGACTTAATAGGTACTCTGCAGAGTACAATTAACGATTTAATTGTACTCCTTTCGTCCAATCAGAATCGAGTAATTTTGTATAGTGTATTATAAGACTGTAAGAGAAGAGAATTAAAGAAAAAGAACCACATCAATGAAACGGATTACGTGGACATGTATCCGTGTGGTTCACTACCAGCCAGAATCTATGGACTACCTAAGATGCACAAAAAGAGACAAGAGAACACTATGCCTCCATTTCGACCTATTATCTCGTCTATAGGTAGTTATAACTACAAATTAGCTAAATTTCTTAGTAAATTATTATCACCTAATATACCTAATGAATATAGTGCACGTGATACATTCAGCTTTGTGAAAGAAATCAATGGGTTACATATTTCTAATCGATTTATGGTTTCTTATGATGTAGAAAGTCTGTTCACCAACATTCCTTTACATGAATGTATCACACTTGCGATAAAATACATCAGGAAAGGGAGCCCAGTCCTTAAGATCACGGATACGGAACTTAAGAATTTATTTTTTCTTGCTACCACTGGAACACATTTTTTGTTCAAAGGACGGTTTTATGAACAAACGGACGGTGTAGCCATGGGATCTCCACTTGCGCCGTTACTCGCCAATTTGTTCATGGCTTGTTCATGGTTTGTGGCTCTTCTCATTCCTTTCCTAAATATTATGTTTATATTTATATATATATATATTAGAATACGTTAGGAGGGGACCTGGCGCTTTATAAGCCTAGTGGTTTCAGCCAAGTCTCCTCGCCATATATCATATTTTATTTTTATTATATGTGTATTGTATATTTCAATTCTAAATATATTGTATTTCTATTTAAATTGTAAAAAATGGCAAATAAACTTGAACTTGAACTTGAACTTGGGCCATCATGAAAAAATTTGGCTTGAGTCGTATAATGGACCTGAAGTATTATTTTATCGTAGGTATGTAGACGACACGTTCTGCTTATTTAATACTGAGAAAGACTCTGAAGATTTCTTAGAATTTCTTAACGCTCAACATGTCAACATACGATTTACAATAGAGAAAGAGGTTAATCACACCTTGCCTTTTCTTGACGTTTACATAGATAATTCCAATGTTAACTTAACCAAAACATCAGTCTATCGTAAGAAAACCTTTGTCGGATTATTTACAAACTATCTTAGTTTTTCTCCTGAAATATACAAGATCAGTCTTATTAAGACCCTTATAGACCGTATCTACAGAATTAATAATACTTGGTTAGGTTTGCATGGGACTCTCATTTCTCCGAGTTTGGAACCGAGTCCGAGTTAGAGTTGAGTCCGAGTTGGAGTCCGAGTTAGGGTCCGAGTTAAACCACAGGGAGCCCAAGCTTACCACTTTAAGCATTGTTCAGTACAAATTTCAAATAAATGTCGAAAATTACCTACAAATAAATTTAGAGTTGGTTTTACAGTTCAGTAAACTATAAGCGACTAGTTTACTGATTGGTGTAGCCTGCGTAGCGGCACGAGAGGGGAGGAGAAGGTACCAGCAAAGCTTGACCTTGATCAACCTTGATCTTACAAAAACTCTTTGGCTTGGCCTGTATGTGTTTCCTGGCTCCTATGGACACTTAAACTGTGCCCAAAAATCGTTTAAACCGACGTATATTCCAGCTGACCTTTTTATGACCTAACGCTTTCTTGTAACTTGTACCTTAACCAACTATTCAATTAAATATGCCAATTTACAAGGCAACGCCCTGAGCTAGAGATGTCCTAGTTAATATCGGATGATAATGACAGCTTGTCAGTCAATGTACAACCCGTCCTCCTCCCCCAGCTCCTGAAATACTACCAACTTTGTACCGGTGATCTATGAGGAAATCTGACCAGGCTGAAATGCAAATCGTCATGTAATCGGTGCCCTGACAAAGCATCCATTGCACACTTAATTACTCACGGCAAGAGCTCTTCATATCAATTCCCTGCATACACAGGCGCACCCAAAATGTGACTATTCATGAATATCAAATAAAATTTCAAAATAAAGCAGTAAAAACACCCTTCTGGGCACCCTTTGGTTTCGTCGTTCAGCTATTTATTCATTTATTCATTCATTCATTCATTCGTTCATTCATTTATTTATTTATTTACTTTTAGTGTTTGTACTCTAGTGCTTTATATAATAATAATGATGATATTAATTTTTTAAATTCTTTTTAAATATAATGGGACTTTATTTACAAAACTTCTCAACTTCTAAATATAAATTTAAGGAAATATTTACAATAAAAACAATAATGATGATAATAATAATAATAATGATGATAATAATAATGGTAATAATAATAGCTTTACTACATTTATCTTAAGAACTGAGACATACAATGGATTTAAAACAAAATAGAAAAAAATAGAAAAAATGATAAATAGATAAATAAATAACATTAATAAAAAGTTAATGAAAATAATTATCAAAATAATAATCTAAATTATTATTAATCTTCTCGAACATGACTCGAACCCTAACTCGGACTCCAACTCGGACTCCAACTCGGACTCCGACTCGATTCCAAACTCGGTGAATTGTTTCTCCCGGTTTGCATACAGATCTTGAGAATCTCAAGGGTTACTTGCTTAAGAATTGTTTTCCCTCACATTTAATCGATAAATTCATCAAGGGGTACCTCAGTAGGGCTCGTAATCCTAAGCAATTAGAGAGTCCAAATTCAAACACTGAGACTCGTTATTATAAGTTACCGTACATAGGGGAATTTTCCAAAATAGCTCAAACCAAAGTCAACAATCTTACTAAGAAATTCTGTAGAGATTTGAATATCAAATTAGTCTTCAACACCTTCAAAATCAACAATATGCTCAACAGTGTAAAAGACTCAATCCCGAGAGAATTGCGCTCGAACATTGTGTACAAATTTACTTGTGCTAGATGTAATTCTTGCTACCTAGGCGAAAGTCGTAGGCATTTTAGTACACGTGTCCGGGAACATCTCAAGGGTGATAAGTCTTCTCATATATATAAACACTTAGCAAAATCACCAGAATGTAAAGAAGCTTGTTCTGATAAGTGTTTTGAAATAATAGATCAGGGAACTGAATACACTATCAAACTAAAAGAAGCCATGCATATCAAATGGCAAATGCCCAACTTAAACCAACAAGTCTCGCATGTTAATTTAAGTCTTAATATTTAATGCCTTGCATTCTCACATTCTCAATTATGCAAAATCTTCTATAAATGCTGTATTCGTTGTAATTGTAGTCACACTGAGGATGAGGTCCGGTACCTCGAAACATGTCTGTAAACATTAAAAATGTTATAAAATTTATCCAAATTATCATCTTATTTCTAACGCGTAGACCATTTGGATCGGTACTCCAAGACTGTAAACAAACCTAAGTTGTAATTTAACCACTATTCATAATACTCGTAATGATATGCAGCTAGATACAAATAGGCACGTGCCTCCCTTGGGGCTATGGCTATAAAATGCCAAATCCAAATGAATCACTCGGTTCTTGCTCAGTTCCAGCGGAACAGCGAACAGTGGAACTCTTTTCTTTTTATCTTGGACGACCCACGCGAATTTCGAACTGACTATCGTCTCTACAACGTCTACAGTCCAGAACGAACTCTGAATTTCCAAGCATCACATAAAGCTGTCAAGATTCTTGAGTAATGAAATGAATTTCGGTGAACAAAGGTAAAGTTCTCGTCAGATTGCTCAATATTTTGTCGTTCCTTTGTAACTGTACGTTTATATGGCGCCTATACGTGATAAGGGCCATGAAATTGAACGGTTATTTTCCATAAATGTGCATGTTATTTTTTGTTGTTCAATGTTTTCGTGATGAACAGGCGAATTTTTTCGCTGGAGATTTTAACAAGAGTCATAAGAGTGAGTTTTCACTGATTCCTTCGGCGAGTTGGTTCGTAGGATGACTACTAATTGTAGTGTTAAAAGAGTCTAAAGCTGGCTTTACATGTGATATTCTCTGTAAAATGATTCCTTCGGCGGGTCGGTTCGTTGGATGATTACAGAGCGAACTATTTGTAGAATGATTCCTTTCGACGGGACAGTTCGTTGGATGACTACTTATAGTGTTGAAAGAGTTCAAAGCTAGCATTTACATGTGATATTCTCTGTAACATGATTCCTTCGGCGGGTCGGTTCGTTGGATGATTACAGAGGGGACTATTTGTAGAATGACTCCTTCGACGGGACAGTTCGTTGGATGACTACTTATAGTGATGAAAGAGTTCAATAATGAGCGCCTGTGTCGCGCTGGGCGAGGTTTTCGCCGGAGAGAAATTGGTGACCAAGCGTTCACCAGAGTGCCACTGGCACTGGGCGAGGTTTTCGCCGGAAAGACAATGGTGACCAAGGGTTCACCGGAGTGCAATGGCACTGGGCGAGGTTTTCGCCGGAAAGACAATGGTGACCAAGGGTTCACCGGAGTGCAATGGCACTGGGCGAGGTTTTCGCCGGAAAGACAATGGTGACCAAGGGTTCACCGGAGTGCAATGGCAATGGACGAGGTTTTCGCTGGAAAGACAATGGACGAGGTTTTTCGCTGGAAAGACAATGGTGACCAAGGATTCACCGGAGTGCAATGACACTGGGCGAGGTTTTCACCGGAGATACAATGGTGACCAAGGGTTCATGCACCGGAGTATTCACTTGAACTGGGCGAGGTTTTTTCGCCGGGGAGACATTTGTTATCCAGCGTTTGCCATGCAGAGTGCCATTCTGTGCTGGGCGAGTTTGCGTACCAATAAAACTGAATTTTCACGGTCAGCAATTCGTGTGGTGACCAAGGTTTCACTAAAGTACCATTCGAGGTTTGGTCCTTTACTCGAGAGTTAATATAATGGTCAGCAATAGGGAGTTTTTTCTGTGCTTATTTCTTGACATGGCCGAGGGTTCATGCCAGAGTACCATCACTGCTGTAAGAGTCAGAAATACTTATTTTCCACTGGTGACCATGAGTGGAAAGTTTTTCCGGCACCGAAATAGGGGTCAATGGGTCAGTAACAGTCAAAGGTTTTGCAAGTTATGGCAAAAGTAAAGCTTTGTTGTATTTGTGGTATAACAATCTAACCTCACTAGAATTTATTTTTTCTAGTTGAGTGTTCTTAAGACTGGTTGATACTCCATGTGCTTTGCATTGTGAGATTTTGTGTGCAACAAATATCTTTTAGAGTTTTCTGTCGTGCATGCGCAAGTGCGTGCCAAAGTATTATCTCGCTAAGTTCAAAGTGTTTCCATTCTTTTAGTCTTCTTGCGTCAGCTTGCATGTTAATTGTTGCAATCCAGACTCTCACTGAATATTTTCAGAACCAGTTAGTTTAAATTTGACATGTTATTCAATAACGGATTGAACTTATGGATCTATTTAAGTGAATTCAAGCGGGGACTCAAGAAGAGTCAACATGCTTCACAATGAATACATGATTGCTACTTTATTCATGAGTTTGTGGTACTAAATGATTGTTTTCTTTGTGTACCAATTTGGAAACTAGATTCCATCGCAAGTAATAATGATTACTGTTTGATTCGCTGTCGAGTTTAATGTGCACTTTCGTGCAGAATTTAAGTTATTTCACCTCAGTGGTACAAGAAAGTACGCATGCACCCATGGCATGTGACTGCATATTTTAAGTTGCAACATACCCGGTAGTAATTAAGAGAGATTCTTAAATGATTCGTTTCTATGAAACAAACAGCACTGCTAGTCCACCAACCTTTTCCATTTTATTCTACATGATGTTCAGTTGTCGAGACAATACAGGTTCCGTCTGTTCCGGTAGTTGTTTGCTCCATTGTTTCTAGTTTTGAAGTCGCAGTGTTTTGATTGCTTTGAAAAAAGGGTACCTAAATCAACCCTCCCAGTCATGCTGGGTCAAGGCGATCATCTCTCTGCTGACTTGTCGGGGTTTTCCTTGGCGGCGCTATGCGCTGTTGGCTCAGCTATTTCTAGTTCTAGGAAAAGTAAGTACTCCTTGGTTTCCATCCTACTTTGCAGAATGTTAAGATATTGCATTTGTGTGGATGGACTGGACGGGAAACCCCGTCATGTTCAGTGGAGAGGTGATTGCCGACTTGACCCATTAAAGACGTATAGAAAAAATCGATCATGAAGGGGCAAGTAACACTGATACCCAAGCCTACCGGGACCCAAACGGTTTTCATTAATTGCTGCAAGCGAAGCGAGTAGCCTCCTATTCATAATACTCGTAATGATATGCAAAGATGAAATAACATGAAATAACATTCCCCGTGCAGCTAGATACAAATAGGCACGTGCCTCCCTTGGGGCTATGGCTATAAAATGCCAAATCCAAATGAATCACTCGGTTCTTGCTCAGTTCCAGCGGAACAGCGAACAGTGGAACGGCCCACCCACCCGCCCCTGAAATTCGCGTGGGTCGTTTGTACCGCTCCCCTAAGCCAAGCTGTTCCAGCTTGTCTTAGGCCGCTGATCAATATTTTTCACCATTCCTTAATTTCAGCTGAGCATGAATGCGAGTGTTATGAAATAGAATACTTGTTTTGGTGATGATTTTTATTCAAAAGACAAATATCATCATTTTAAAGTATCTTTCAAATACAAACATTGATCCAAATCCTTAACAGATATTTGGCGAGTGTAATCATTAGAAGCAAAAAATTTCGGGTGGAACGACTTGACAACGCCAACAAGTTGACTGTAAACAAACCTAAGTTGTAATTTAACCACTTAGTTTGGTGATGATTTTGATTAGCTAGTCAAATATAAAAAGTATTTTCAAATGGGCTCCCTGGAAATAGCGTTACGAGTTACAAAGTTACAGAGTTACAAAGTTACAGACACCTCAATAACACCTCGCAGTCACAAACAAGGCAAATGTCTGTCACCGTCATGTACGGCATGTCACGATATTGATCCCGTGGGAGGGACAGAGGGTTTTTGCTCGTTTTAATTGTTGTTTAGTACATGTAAACTTTTTAAACACTCAAAAAATCTCCAAACCTCGTCACGGTTACCGAACAGGAATATTGCACATGGCATGGCGTTTTTACAGATTCAAAGAAATGAGATTAAACTCCACCGCCATTCTTTTGGATACGTATAGTTGACTTAGTCTTCTCGGCCAAGATTTGGATCGAATTGAGTATTTATATAACACTTTTTTCTTTGTTGTATATCCTACACTTCAAATCAACAACATTTTAACATGTTTTTGTTGTTTTCGGGAGCTCACTACGAAAAAATTACCTTTGTTCCCGAAAACAACAAAAAACATGTTAACAGTCCCTGCGAAGAAAAGAGTTTCAGACAAATCATAAACATTTTAGTAAATTGAACTGTATGTCAAAACAATATACTAATTAACCTTTGTTAGAATGTCCTCCTTCCTAAACATGTGTTTTGCTACATGAGATTGCCTAATCATAAACTGATTGAAATATACATTGCAAACATTAACAATGACAAATTTTTTAATAGATATATTAAGGTGGCTCGACTGGGTTTTGTTTGAGGCGCACCTCCGCTGTTTGATCGCAAAATGCGTCGCGGCAAAAAACCTAATTTCAAAAAAAATTCCACAACAAGTCTAGAGATGGATTAAAGTTTCTTTTGACGTTTAAATCATTTTGATCGGAGTTTTCAATAATTTATAGTGGTGGCATGGCGATTTTTATAAACCTGATTTTTTGGAAAAACTAGAGTTTTGTACAAAACCGCATTTATTGATTCATAAAATCTGGATCAAGTTCTGCACTCTTACTCAGCTTCAACGATTTCTATGGAAGCGTTTTTGAATAAAACGCGCTTGAACTTTTACGCATCAAAAAAGTAAACAATTTCAAGCATTCAGTTTACTTGGCCGAAAACCTTACTTTTAGGTCTCGGAAAAAGCTTTTTTTGAGCTCATATCGTCGACACATTCAATAACTGTTCGTTTGGAAAAGTAGAACAAAATTGCGCCGCACGATTTTGAGAAATATGAATTTAGGTCAAGTTGATAGAGGTGCGCCTTTTCATCTTTTGTTTATCATTTCACTTATCTTTATAAAAAGCTATAAAACTTAAGATTCGCTCGATATTTTTTTTTCTAACTTCAGTATCAGCATTTTCACCAAGTTGTTTCTTAATCCTACACATTTCATGGCCATTAAAGCATTGTAAGATATCCAAAATAAATTATAAAAACGTAAATTTTTAGGCCGCTTACTTCGCGTTGACGATGTTTTGATGGTCAAGCATCTCCATTGTCCAGTTTTTTTCTGAACTTGTGAATTCCGATTCCGCTTGTTGCACTAACCTTTGTTATTTTAATACAAGCCATTGAAATTGCTGTTTCAAGTTATCATAGTCGTAGCCACTTGGAAGGTTTACAAAAGGCAAACAAGAGCGGCACACATCGGAATTCATGAGGCCCCCAGCCCGCAGGCTAGGTGTTTTTTGGTTGTTTTTTTTTTTTCAATTATTACGGCGGCTAAAATGAAGGCCACTTGACATATTGACATTTGTTGTTTATGCATGATCCTCTGGCATCTAGGTCATCAAGGAGGAGTTGAGTTTTTCAGAATGAAAATATTCGTAACGTACGGGTGGAATTCGGATTTTTTTTCTTGAGCTGTTTGAACTGAACAATAATTAATACGTGCAAAACCCCCCTCTCTCTCAAGGGATCAATATCGTGACATACCGTACATGATGATGACAGATATTTGGGCCTTGTTTGCGACCGCGAGGTGTTATTGAGGTGTCTGTAACTTTGTAACTTCGTAACTTCGTAACTCTGTAACTTTGTAACTCGTAACGCTATTTCCAGGGAGCCTTTTCAAATGTCCTACAGATGGAAACATTATCCTTAAGGTGATTCCTCGGTATTTGATCCTACCTATAAAAATCGCTATAAATGGGATATTTTGTAGATTTTGAGTTATTTATCTTATAGCTAACAAAAACGAGGGGGTCACCGTGCTCGTTTAGGAAATATTTGGCTTGAAAGACAAGGGTGTTTTAGCGATTTCGCACGAACGCTCGATGCATCCCGGCGAATTCGTTGATAAGTCTATTTGGCCTCAGAAAAGACCCCGAAGAATCAGAGTTGACAGGATTTCAGTAGAAACGGGTAAAATAGTAAAATATATCACAAGAAATTATCTTTTAACCTCGGTGAAGTACATTTTCGCACTTTTTTTTACAGCTTTTAGAAAGCAACATACCCGCCGAAATGTTCGATTTTTGACATTCTAGCATTCAAATACACGTAAAAAAGCACATTTTTTCCAAGTTCCTACCTATAACTTTTTTTAATTTTCAAATATGCTGTGTGAATTATTACAAGAAAGCAAGTTTTGAAATAAAAAATGGGGGTCACCGTGCTCGTTAGAGAGATATTTAAAAAATTGTTATCAAATTTGGGGTCAAATCGGCACTATTCCGAGAAAGTACTGGGGCGAGTTTTACAAAACTCCCTATTTATCGCAGCAAAATTTGTACAAATGTTTCAAATTGTGTTTTTAAGCATTTTTAGTCGTAATTTGAATGGAAATGCTGAAAAAGTCGTAATTCTGTGCATTTTGAACCATGCGCGGTAGACATGCGCGGTGCAAAACAGAGGAATCACCTTAAGGTGACTCGAAGTAGTTGTTTTCAGACCGCACCGCACATTTTCATTTGGCGCAATGGACAACGTAATGCTCACCAATGGACTTGGTTTCTACACCAAATATGAGGATAGGATTGAAGTTTTAAATGATGTTATAATTAAATCGATCAATGTTTTTAAAATAGCGAAAATCGAACATCGTCAAAAATGGTTTTCCTCTAATATCTCGCAAAATTGATGAGCTTCAGACAAGCGGTAAACTGCTTAGAAAAATTCAGACAAATGCACGACATTTCAAAGTGATTTTAAGAGATTTAATCTGTTTGATTTTCTTTAAATCACCAAAGTTTCCACAGATGCTGTATTTCTATTCTTGGATATTACGACAGCGTAAAAAATACTCGAAGTACGCAAAACACCACAAGAACACTGTGGAAATATTGCTAAAATATACACTTACCTTACGTGAAAAAGCCGACTTTCAACTCTTCATCGATGTCAAGATATATTTTCTTCTTTCCAAGTCTCTTGTGAGACATTTTTTCCGCAACTTTGTACATCAGAAGTTGTTTTTGAAAATCTCAAAAACGCAGGATTATCTTTGCTTAGCGTTTTAGCAGGGCATTACTTGTTCTATACACAGCAATATTGCAACAGCTCATTCAAATACAAGCACTAAAACAACCCGAAACTTAAACCTGATGTTGACCCAAACGCCAGCTCAAAACTTGCATTGAGACAACCATTCGACTCGCTAATTAGCATATTGCACTCGCAAATTGTTCACAGCACGTAATATCTGTAAAACACAATTTTTAGTTGCATCTGGAATAAACCTTTATTGTATTGTATTGTATTATATTGTATTGTATTGTATTGTATTGTATTGTATTGTATTGTATTGTATTGTATTGTATTGTATTGTATTGTATTGTATTGTATTGTATTGTATTGTATTGTATTGTATTGTATTGTATTGTATGTATTGTATTGTATTGTATTGTATTGTATTGTATTGTATTGTATTGTATTGTATTGTATTGTATTGTATTGTATTGTATTGTATTGTATTGTATTGTATTGTATTGTATTGTATTGTATTGTATTGTATTGTATTGTATTGTATTGTATTGTATTGTATTGTATTTAGTGGTTATTTGATGGTTTTCTATGGAATACGGGTGAATATTTCACGAGAAATTTATGTTATTAGTATACAACGAGCCTTTAGGCGAGTTGTATAGAAAATAACATAAATTTCGAGTGAAATGTTGACCAGTATTCCATAAAAAATCATCAAATAACCATATTATCCTATAACTATTACACATTTTAGTCAAAAATTACGCTTTTCTAAATTAAAGAGATCATGACGCCAACATTTTTATTGGAAAAATCCTCTGTCAAACATTTTCGTGCGTGTGGTTTTTCCCCCAACCCATCTTAGCGAAGCCGTTTTATTTTTTCACTTTGCTTGACTGAGCACTTCTCGATGAGCTTTGGGTAGTTTTTACCTCTCAAATATCGGCCAGTGGAGTTTCTGTAAGACGTTAGAGTATTTGGTTCGTATTCAGATCCATTATTTGCGAATTTCAAGTAGAAAATGTTTGACTCTCTTTGCAGTACGGAGCTTGTGAAATAAAGTCCAAAACCTTAGTCGTCTTTTGTGTTCTTTTGTGCCTCTATAATGATCAATATTTTCTTCTGAGAGAGAAAAAATCGCATTTGAAGTAGTTGAACTCGATCGAAACTCGACGATGCAAACGCGCCGGTGGTTTCCCGCTCGTTTCTCAGCTAATTATATATTCATAAAACATTGAATTTCATTGGCTGAATTCAAATTTTGAGCAATCTGATTGGCTAATACATTTTATGAAATACCGCTCTGTATTCATAGCAAATCCATGAAATACCGCTCTGTATTCATAGAAAATGCTTAGCTCTGATTGGCTAATGTGTAATAGTTATAGGATAATGTATTGTATTGTATTGTATTGTATTGTATATACTATCGTCATTCTCATCTGGATCTGAAAATTATCAGGAACAAAAACATGAATGACAGGCGGGCGCCGATGAATAAAAACAACCAAAATCTCTAGTGTCGAAACTCAGTGTGGATTTGAACAACCTCACTATGATGGATCAGAAAAATGTCCAGCAAGTCTACGTGCAGATATTGCCAAAACTAAGGTCACTTTTAGCGACTAAAGAAGGCAGACAACAACAATGGCGGCCAGGGTAATATAGAAACACAAGAACCGCAACACCATCATCATGACCACGAGAGAGAAATAACAAAATTCGAAGATCAGCGAGGTCAACAGAGAAAGTCAACAGCTGAAGATTACAATTCAGGAATAGCAATTCCACAATCAGTGATAGTAGTGGTGATGAAGCCACGGTTATGTATATTAAGTGTACAGTGAGAAAACAAACAAGTAACAAAAAAGTTACAAGTTTATTAACAAAAATACAAGTAAACTTACATCATTCCGCTAATCTGCAAATAACAAAGAACTAATCAAGGCAGGCCAGCGATAAACCTACATACATAATATAATATAATATAAAAATTAGGTACTACCTAATAGCGGAGCTCCCATTTAAATATAAAAATAATTTTAAATACATTGTTTTATTTTTTGACGTTTTTGATTTAAATGAATTGGGCTTCCTGTGGTAATAGGCAAACAAAGATTGCATTTTGTTGTAAAAGTCGAAATAAAGATTATAGGTCAAGCTTTATTTCTTGCCCTTCAGTCTCCTGAAAATTATAAGGCTTTCAGCCTCAGTCATCATAGTGATGCTTATTCAGATTCAGTCAGATTTTATAATTGACTTTGAAGTAGTGGTTCATAATTCTCAGAAATAGAATGCAAAAATCCCTCAAACTGATTTCATTCACATAAATACTGTTCAACCTGATTTCAACATCCTTCAATTAAACAATTAAACATTGCAGAACATTATATTTAGATTTTTCTGTCTTGATAGTATTGTGGCATCTGGTTTTTGTACTATGTAGAATAGAATGACACAGATAAATAGTTGTCTTTACACAAAACAAGAATTCTCTCTTCCAGGTTCCACTAATTATGACTTTAGATGAAATTGTAAAACAACTCAAAACAACTACTACCTAAAAGCAGAGCTCCAATTTCAATTTCAATATTTTTATGTTCTTGATTCAAATGAATTGGATTTCCTGTGGTAATTGTAAAAGCATTAAAAAAAAAAATAAGTTTTGGTTTTGGTTTGTATAGTGGGCTTGTAAGCTCAGTGACCTTTATTACAGTGAATTTTAATATTCAGATTCACTGTCAGATTTCATAACTGACTTTGTAGTGGTTCATGATTTTCAGAAATATAAAGCAAAATCTCCAAACCCTTTTTTAAATTGATACAAGTAATTAAACCTTTTCAACATCCTGAATATTACAGAACAACATATCTTCATGTGTCTGTCTTTACTATATTAAATTTGTGACATATCTTGTTTTTTTGTGGTTGTTGTTGTTGTTGTTTTGTTATTTAATGTGGAATAGAATGACACACTAGCTAGGTGAATACTTGTCTCCCACTTGTCTCTTCCAGATTACACTGATAATACAGTTTTAAGTGACTATAAAAACAGCCACTCGACATTACAAGAAAACAAGGAATTAAGCATTTTCAGTCTGCATTTAAGGTCTCGTAGGGTTCACTGACAGAGCATGCAAAATTCCTTCTTTTATTCCTGTCAATTTTTTTCATTAAATTCCAGACCCAAACTTGAGCTGTATTTACACATTAGTGGGGTTGAAATAAGTTCAAAATCATTTTTTTACTTATTTTATTATTTATTAGAACTAGTGCAACAAGTTCACCGTAAAACAAATGTCGTTGTACATTTTATGTACTTGATCGAGTGTTTGTTTAAACTTTGCCACAGTTCAACGTGCTTAAAGGTTTATTTTTTTAAAGACATCAATCCCAAATAAAAGATAAAAGATCAAATATAGGTACAAGAGACGTTTTGACATCATTTTCTGGCCAAGGTCTTTACCTTGAAGTGCTTTCCTAATTGTTGTCTTTAGAAGCATAGTCCTAGATCCTTGTTTCACGCTCAATGCAGATGATTCTTGATTTCCAACTTTGGCTAGATTTTTAAGCAGCTTTACTGAAGGCATCTTCACGAAACGAAGAATACACGACCTCGATGACTCGTTCATTATGAGAAGTTTTTTGAAGCTACAAATCCAACTAAAAAGTCGTCCAACTTTGAAAATGCTCTCTGTGTCCTTCGTCTTTCGAGCAGTTTTTGAAATGACACCGGGCCCGAAAAAATTCAAATGCACGTTGTTTTTCGCTTTAACCTGTCAAGATTGGCACAGATTAATGATCATGAAAATCGCTAAATTTTTACGAGGTCTCTAGAGTAATATTTTTAAGTTTTGCAAGTTAAAACTGCAAGGAAACTGTAAATTGGCCAGCGGTTACCCCTGTGGGATGTACAGGGACGTATGTATGTATGTACGTACGGACACTGGCTGGGCTTCCTGTGTCGGTCCATGAAAAATCAACTGGATGGGTTACCATTTTTTCTTAGGTATGGTGCTCCGCTCGCGCGGGCCTTCGGCCCGCGCGGGAGCTCCGCTATAACATAATATAAATAGAAGTATGAATGCTATAGATTGAAAAAGTCGGACTAAGTTAATTTAAGAGGAAGGAATAATCAATAATAGTGAATAATTTTTAGCGTTCAACATGGTCTAAGCCGTGCTTTCGGTTTCAAAAAATCTGAATTTTGAGAGAATATAGGATTTTGCTGGTAAACGAGGAGCTGTTTTTAATTATCTGTTGGTCACCGATAGCTTTTGGTGTAGTTGGTTAGACGAGGAATGAAAAAGTCTCGTGGCGACGGCCATTTATGGAAAGCTTCACTAACTGTCTTTGTAAGTGATAACAAAAGTTTATTCGATGAAAAAGTTTGAATATAAATGAAAGACTAACGAGAAGAATTTTGTTGTCGACATGTTTGTTAGTTTAATATTTTGACCGCTCTCCAGCAATCATCATCAGTACTTTAACTGAATTTACATGCAAATGTAAAAGTTACTCTCATTGATTGAAAATAATCTCAAAAAAAAAAAAAAAAGAATTTCCTTATGTTGATTCCTTTTTTCCTGTAACTTGCAAGCAAACTAATAAATGCATTAAATTTAGGCTGTCGTCATTTGCAAATTCATGCTCATTCTAGTCATTTTGGTTGTATATTTACGCTTTTTGCCTTGCTATTGAATGCTCAGGTTGTAAATTTAAACTATATTTCGAATGATGGAAAGTCTTTTATACTTGTTTAGTTTTACTTGGTGAATTTTTTGTAACCATGCCTGCATGAAAAAAACTCCATCGCTGAACAGCCAACAGATAATTCAAATTAACAGCTTCTCGTTTGCTAGCAAAAGTCCTTATTCTGTAAGTCTCTTTCGAACTTCAGCTTTTTCTAGCCGAAGGCTTTAACGCTGCTGGATATGTCAAAAGCAAGTCAGTAAACATTTCCAAATCTTGAAGAACTGTAAGTTATATTTGGCCTTTTCGTCTATTTTCGAGTCATTGTTCCATTATATAAACTGACTATTCAAAAGTACGACAAATGTGATTGGCTTACATTTGCGCAAGTTTTGATATGCACATGATTTTTGTGAAATTTCGTGTTCTTTAGAAGTTTGTGAGACTTTATCACAGGCAAGCTACGTGCAAGCCATTTCAATGTTTATTACACGTCTGGCCATGCTTTCACTTGCTATATTTTGCGCTCTAAAGAACATTTTCAACTACATAGTCATAGTCGACATTTCTTGACATGTGCAAAATTTCTGGTCCTAATTTACTTGAATGCGCACTTATTCAGCACTTACCTTTTCTCATCATACTCATTGATAAAGAAAGTATACTAACGCGACAGAGACGCAGCATCGTTAGTTTAAAAATATTTAACTGCATGCACGCATTATTTCCATGCTCATTGTACGTCAATTTGCAACCACAATGAAGTGAAATGTCCGAGGGGGAGTGAGTACGAACATGCAGGGCATGTCATTGCAAGTGAACGGCTATAAATCTGTCCAGGTATTACAATGATCTTGACATGCCAAGTATGCATTTCATCATTATTTTTATTTATTTTTTTATTTACAAGCTTATTCCTTCCAGTGAAGGCAGGGTCACCACAACAGCTTTCGCCAATTACTGTGGGCCCTGTAGTGTTATAGGACAGACCACACACACCGGCAACTTCATGGCCTACTCTCCCCGAATAGTGGTGTGGGTTCTTTAACGTCCCTCCGGTGTAAGTAGTGAAGTGTTAGAGAGACGGAGCCTACGGTTTAACGTCCTTATCCGAGAAGACGTGAAGATCTAACCATTTGCAGTTGTAATTACAAAGGCAGCACCTTCTCCTCAATTATTTAAAGACCCTGAGAGTTGGTCCGGCCGGGATTTGAACCCCGACCTCCCGCACGAAAGACCGACGCTCAACCAACTGAGCCAACCGGGCGGCGGTTGCATGCAATGCAAGTTAGTTTACATGCCCAGCTACCAGTAGGTAAGTCAGATTTCATGTAAATGGTAAACAACCGTCATAAGACCGTTGGCTCGGTGTGGCGGTTGGAGTTCCTGTGGATTTTAACGGCTATTTGCTACTACGTTTAATTATATATATTATATTCTTCCAAATTCGCCGAAAACCTAGAATTATCCTTCAAAACTACTAGAAATAAAGACTGACTGTTTATAAACACTTCTGACGTATATGTTTTTTATTTGGGCACGGTTTAGGGTGGTTTTTGAGCTATCCTTTTCGACCACACTTCCGTGTTGCCAGAATGTCGATACTATCTCTTCGCCGCAGAATGACTCGCGCGTGTTTAACTGAAGTAGACTTGACGTGAATTTTACATGTATCGCACTTGAGTTTTCATGATATGTCCAGAGTGGCTCTGGATATAAACGAGGTAACACTATATTTTCGTAAAGTTGTGTTCTAGGTGGCTAAACTTGGTAACATATAGCAGGTCAATAGTCCGGCAACGGAATACTTTGTGACCGGAGACTTGTTTCTCGCGTTGCTAAATTGGAAGACATTTAAGAACAATTATATTTTTTGGAAACTTGTTTCTTTGTCTAATTTTGGTATTTCTTTGACAGTGTTGGTATTTCAGTGACAGCCAGGTTCCAACGAACGGCCAACGAAGTCGATGAATGAGAAGTAAAGATAACGGGGGGAAATGTCAGTTTTTAGCGATTTCAAAAACTGTTCTCCTAATAAATTAATATTTCTTTATTTTATGACTGGAACTCATGTATAAATCTTCATTAAAACGTTCAGTTAAATTGCTGAAATTGCTTTATAGCTTTATAGTACAACCGGTTATAATGACGTCATAATAGTTCTTCACAAAATACGTCATTTTCACCCTAAAGATCGCAGAATTGGGTTTGGTAACACTTATTTTCGGATTGAGCGTAAAAAATCGGTTAAGAAAAGTTGTCTTACAAGCTTCTACCCTAAAATGCATCAAACACTTTTTGCAATTGACTTTTTCGATTTTGCGCCTAGTCTAATTGTCGGTAAAGCATAATGAAGGATAAATGAAGGACCTACCGAGAATTATGGCTAAATGTAAACTGCGTAACCCACGTTTCTCCTCTTCGTGACTGTCATTTGTACTTGACTGGGAGATATTGTATTAACGTTTCTCGGCAAACACAAATTTTACCTCTGCTATGTGTGCTCAAGTTCATCCGTTCGACCATGAATAGATGTACTTGAATGTTCCAAAGACTTACGTTATAATATAAGGTTTGATTCATCAGTAAGCTGTTTGGATTGACCAATTTTGTTTGTTTGTTTTTCAACATTAAAAATTTAGTTCTTCCCATAAAAGAGAAATAAATTTGTAAATTCTTTTATGCTTCTTCGTTTTCATATTTCATACTCTTTATTGCACGGCTCGCAGCAGTTCACTTTTGGCAAAAACCGCTAGTTTATATTCATTTTCTCCTACTCTCGACATTGTACTCTCGACTCTCGACCTGCTATCCTCGACCAAAAGCAAAATTTACCGAGGGCGTGCCTCCCTTTTCTCTCGGTCTCCCCTCCCCTCTCCCTTTTCCCCCATCCCCCTGACGCCTTGGGTCCCCGAGGATGTGTTTCCTCGATCAAGCTCCATACGCGTCACGGCTCACGATTGCGCTACCGTGACAGACCACATTATGTCAATGTCCCCAATCTTAGGCAATTTGACTTAGGGACTAGATACATAGAATCCAGATCGACGTACGTGTAAGGCACGTATTAAAGGCGAGATCATTCAATATCTCTCATTTTGTAGAAACCATGCGGCCCTGTCCACTCAAGGAAAATGACATTCCCAGATGTTATTGCAAGAGATTCAGCAATTAACAAGGCAAATCCTGCTAACGCAATGCTAGACCGGAAGGTGTGGAGTGAGTTTGTACTATAGACATCTCGACCGGAAGGGCCGAACGATGATGATGATGATTATCGGGCTTCACAACGATGTACTCGAGGAATTGTTCTTTTGGAAGAATAACAAAGTCAGTCTCAACAAAAGACGTCTGTCTGCGTACAGCTTTCCGAAATCAAAATATTCAGCTGTTGTTTTCTCGAAAACGTTGTCTTTCTTAATTCAGCTACAAGCTCAAGCTGTTGTGTACGATAGTTTGTTTCAAATGGTCATATATCGAGAAAATGCGCAATAACAATTTTATTTACGTCACCGGTGTGTGGCCACATAAGCATCAATCTTTATTAAGCCAACATCCAATAAAAACTCATTAAGAGAGGAGTTGCTCAGGGAAATGGTTCAACAGAGCTCTATGAGAACTGTGATAGGAATGAAAGCGGTTTAAAGTTAGATAGATTTCCCGAACGTAGGCCAGCCTCCTTAAGGGTGCTAACGCTTAGTGTTTTGTGCTGTGTTGGTTTTCTGCGTTTTAGCGAGTTAGTTCAATTTCATGTACGTTTTCACTGAACATAGCAAGTAGATAGATATCTACATTGACGGCGCTTGGGTGGCCATTGCTAGGACGTGGAAAAGTACATGCCCTGTAAAGCTAACGTTAAGGTACTTTACGCTTGGTGAGTTTTCTGAGGATTCCGAAGTTTCCCCCGAAGTTTCTGAACCTACCGGGTGTGTATAAGTTTCGCGACTCTAGTCCCTTATCATACATCAGATCTCGCGAGATTGTTTTGAGCTCACTCGAGAGCACCGACGCATCGGCTTCGCCAAACAAGATTATGGGCGTATAGTTTTCGAGCGAGCGGGGCATCTGCCACTGCTGACGCCAAAGTCGCCGATAGGTTTTTTAAGAGGTACGGGAGGTGGAAATCCGACAAAGCAAAAGACGGCTACGTGAAAGATAATCTGGAATCTCTATATTTGTCAGTTTCTAAATCATTGGATATTAATTTGTTTGCCTGTTTACATTGTTTTAGTTGGCACGATCTGTCGTGTGGACACACTCCTGTAAGTCTGTTTAGTGATCTATAATAAATGTTTTATATTCGGTTGTGAGCGAATGAGAACATATAGATCGTTTATTAAAAGTTGTATCGCATAACCAAAATCTGGCGCTAAAAAATAGTTATTGTTGTCTTAAAAATCATCTCCGTAAAACAAGAAATTTCATAAAATGAAAACATTAAAGGATTTCCATTGAGGGATGGAAGTAATTCGTGCCTTGGATTACCACTGAATTGCTAGAAAGGCTTTTAATAAAAGGCTTAGTTAAGAATGTTCAAGAACACAGAAATGCTGTAGTTGCTTTTAGTAGAATCGTTTTCTCTGAACTCCTGAGCATGGTTGCTCCAAGCTAGGTGTGTTAGTGCTAACCCAGGCCGGGTTAAATCTAAAGAAAACTATTGATTTTAGCCCTGTGTTAGCTTTAACCCGCTAATTCGAACAAATGCGGGCTCTGGCGTCTAGATTTGGACCGTCTAATCCATGTATTTCTATATTGTAGCTCTAAAACTCATAAGAGGGATTAAAATAGGATTGAAATACTAAGAAAAGGGCTTGCCTCATCTTTGACTCTACTCAATTCGTTTGTTTGCCATGTACTTGCATGCTAGTGTGGGTAGACGGGCAATATAAACTTGCTCTGTTTGTCTTGGATATAAAAAGTAGAGTGAGGTTCAATATTGACAACGTTTCTTTTAGTAAGTAAATACACATAAGGCGTGAAACAAAACCTGCAGGAGAGTAATATTTATCAAATAAACAGATGGGAAGGCAATAGAATCAGTGTATATTAGTCTAACCTGTTTCATGGCACTCTTTATACACCGAGTTAACTAAAAAAATACAATACAATACAAAAGTACAATAGAAAAGAAAATGAGAAACTATCAGCTCCACTGAGTGTTATCCATACCCACTATAATCTATTACAGTAAGGATCAATATACACGTAAGGAGGGATTCATATTTCTGAAAATATTTAGTAAGGGTCCGAGTTAGTCCAGTCCCAGACTCTCTTTCTTGCCGCTCCAATACTCGCGGAGAAAGAGAGTCCAGTATAACTTGCATGCACATGTGCAAAATGAGCCAATCAATTGATTAATTAGTATTTTGTGAGCTTGCAATATGCAAATGTCAGTGTTTGGTAGCTGCAGTGGTAGTGATGCGTATCGAAAAATTCACAAATACGTCTTTCACAACTGTCCATCCGTAAATGGCCTGTAACTGCTCAAACTTTGGTAAAAGATTATAGTTGGTTTTTCCAAGTGCATAGCTCACTGAATCAACAAATGGCTTTCCGAAATGAGACTGATATCGTGTATACAAAACACTTTCTTCTTCAGCCATCTTGAATCATTAGATGACTTTAGGATTTGTAACCACGCAATCACCACATGAATGTGGTGATCGCGTGGTCACTAAGCTGACATGCGCATGCAAGTTATACTGGACTCTCTTTCTCCGCGAGTCCTGGAGCGGCAAGAAAGAGAGTCTGGGACTGGACTAGGGTCCGAGTAAGAACTAAAGGTCTCCACGTCCAGTACAGATTAGGGAATAGTTTTTCGCCGATAACTAGTTGTTATCAATTGCTAAAAATTGTCGATGAGTAGTCCACACACTCGAAAAAAGGAGCTGTCGATAACAAACTGGGTTCATTTGAATTTGGCAACGGCAAAGTGACTTCCCTTGTCGATAAGTTTTAGTTATCGATCACAGTTAGCAATGAACAACTATTTCCCCTAGTCTGTACGGAAGCCCTAAGAAAGAAAACGGCAAGAAATACAGAAAGATTCTAATTGTGATATTGTTTAAACCATCCACCTCATTGGTTGAAACATGAAAATCTGCCATAACTTTAAAAGGTAATACATATTTTTCTATTTTATTCAATATCTGATTTTCTTTTCATGAAAGCTTTCCTAAGTTTTAAAATTTCAATGTGGGGAACATGGTAAATTTGAAGGGACTCGGCTATTGTTTTGAGCGCTTTAAAACAGTTTTTGTGTATCTTATCTCAAATGTGTGTTACACTATAGACTGAATTTGCTGCAGAACAATAGAGAGTTGCCTAGTTGATACGCATATTATCACTTGAAAAAGCTTTATTTAGGTGGTCTGAGAAGAGAAGAGAAGAGAAGAGAAGAGAAGAGAAGAGAAGAGAAGAGAAGAGAAGAGAAGAGAAGAGAAGAGAAGAGAAGAGAAGAGAAGAGAAGAGAAGAGAAGAGAAGCAGTTAATGAGCAAAAAGCACAAACCGTGCAGACCGCTATTGATATATTAGAAAGTGATCAAGCACGAGTCAAATCACTGAAAACAGAACTTCGGTCCAACATGAATTGGAGACACTGCAATCATAACATTTTATTTCCATTGATCCTCAACTTGACCTCATTGTTCACTCGGACTCATCCAATATATATATCAAAAGTTGGCTATTTTGCTATTATATATTATACTTTGTTTAAAAATCGCGAACTTTTTAATGTCTATATATATAATAAGTATCTTCTTCTTCGTCACAAGTCTAACCATGCCCATTATTGTAAAAACACAGTTAGCTTTTTCGATGTTTTTCTTGGTAGTCCCACGAGCAAACACCTATTAACACCTGTTTTTCGTTCTCGAATATCTTTTGTCGTACATTGCTTTCCATCTCGTCCGCTTCCGAGAGTGAATTAGGTTAGCAGCAATTCGTTGTACTTAAAGCATATTAGTTGTGTTGTATTTGCCCTCAATACCAAGTGGAAATCCTTTCATCTCTTTATATGATCAAATTCCTTGTTTGTTCTTTACTTTAGAAGGATGTTTTACGTAGCTGCATTTTAAGGCAACAATAAGCAGTTTTTAGCGTTGGAGTTTGGTTATGCGATACTACTTAAGGGCTTAGTTGTGATTTGGACGTTGTGTTTGGATCCCAATAGTCTCCTTTGCGTTTCTACTAAAACTATTATAGCATCTATTCACGTTCACTTCCTGTACAATTCATATATATGTCAGAAACTGCTTAACAAAAAGCAGAGTATATTCACTTTCCAAGATGAGGAATCAACATATACTTGTTCTTTCTTGTGTGCTCGTAGTTTTCTTGATTGTAAGAGATGAAGTGAACGCCTATAATAACGGGCCTTGTCGTGCATGTGAGAAACCGGGCTCTTGCTGTCGAAGACGCCAGATTTTACAAAAGGTCAGTAAGGATTGTTTAGAAAATCAATGTACGTTTTTTTATCACACGTCCCTTGTCTTGCGTCAAATGAGACTATCATGTATAAGATAAATGATTGTCAGTTGAATAGAACACATACTTCTTTACGTCATGTGTATGATGAATAATAGACTATTTCACGGTTCTCGTCGTTCAACCTCGACAGCCTGAAATATATTCTTTAGAAATTGACTAAAATCCATGGGAATTTCCATAATGTCCGTTATTCCAGTGTCCGTTATTCCAGTGTCCGTTATTCCAGTGTCCGTTATTCCAAGGGATTGAGTGAGATAGACCAATGACATGGTGAGATGGCCTCACTGGTTCATTGTTCCACGAACTGAGTGATTTGTCAAAGATCCTATGCATCACGTGATTTTTTATTAACACTTTTTCAGTTTGAAAAAGAAATGCTCCTTTAGTCCGTTTTTCAGTTTACCATTCCACCCTTATTGACGTTATGTGGCCAATTTACACCGATTCAACATCCCTTGTTTAGTCTGTGGTCATTTGATCACGTGACAGGTTGTTGTGAAAAGTCTGCTAACGTCACACTGGTCAGGAATTCATCTGTTACTTATAAAACTGAAGTTCATTTACTCAGTAAAAAATACTCTATAGACCACAGGCTTACCAGACACTTTATCTGTGGGTTTGGGCTATATGTGGTATGTTAACGTACCAAATTTCATAGAGTTCAAATATTTGCTCCATATTTTCTTGTAAAAACATTCAAAAAGAAAAAAGAAAGAAAAGGCACGAGCAAGTAATGATGGTTTTTGAGTGAATTTCGTGGCTTTTAGGGGCCGTTTTAAGTTGTTTCCGGCGACCATTGAAATTCGCCTCTCCCAAGAAATCCACTTAGAAACCTTCATTAACTGTCCATCTTTTATCTGTAACTTGGACATGCTCCACAAGATAACATATAGCTTGTCTTTCTATATACAGAGACTACTCCAACAAGAAACTGTCGGCGACATTTGCGCTGTGGCAAGAAGTCTAAATTGTGCATTTCAACAGCCGAGACCTCAGTAGACCCGTTAAATTAAAAGAATATTTGTCATTTGAAAAATATGAACGATCGAGCGAACTTAGCTTTTTCATTACAATGGAAATATAAAATAAAAAGCACCCGGAAGTATGATGACTGAACTAAGACAAATCATATGTAGCAAAACTTTACTGAAGTCATGAAAATAAAGTTAAATTCAGCTTATTCAAAGACCCATCAGTATTTGTTCTCCATCCATCCATTCATCGATCCATCCTTCCATTCTTTGTTTGTTCATTTGCTCATCCATTTATTAATTCATTGACACATTTAATTTGCCTCACTTGTCTTATCCATGCCTTTTATATGTCATTCCATTTTATTTTCATTTCGAGGAGGGACTGGTCGGGTACGGCTGTGGGAATTCCACAGGCACCCCAGGCAATCATTTAGAGCAGCACGTAACTGATCAGCGTACAAAGCAATGTGAAGCAAATGTAAGGGTTCGGGTTCGAATCCTGCATGGAGTAAAAGAAAATTTTTTTCGCCTTGTTATGTAGTAAATATTATCTTTTCATGTGTTTGTATGCTTTTTTCTGGTTTTGAAGCGTTTTAAGCTGTTTTTTTTTCTCTCCCCTTTACATAGAAGAACTAAACTTTAGTTTCTCATCAAGTGATTCATTGCATAAAACTTCCTTTTATAAATCTTCTTCATTAAAGACATGACATCATGACCTGGCTAATAAATAACATGAATACTGGTTGTGTAGTTGTCTTGTGTAAATAATTTGTAGAAAGTTCACTAGAATAGAAGTTACCCTGGGCACACGGATTTGATGAACACAACAAACACTTAGAGTCGTATTCGTATGTATGGGGCGCCGTTTCGGACATTATTTGGAACAATGTAAATAGATGTTGAGTTCCAAATATTCATTCTAAACTTTAGAAATACATTCTTTTCTCTAAATATTCCTTCGAAACTTTCGTGATTAATTCGTCCTAAACTTTCGTTGTCGGTGGCTTCTTAAATGAGCGTGCTACAATTATTTTGTCACATTCTATTTCATAAATCGGTTCGGAACGAAGTCAAAAATACATGCCAAACTTTTTCATTTCGTATGGTATGATGCATTGCGCGCTTGTCCCTAGTACCCAGCCTTCGCGCGGTCACGGAACTCGTGGTGAATTACGTACCTCTCTACAAAGATGGCAGGTGATGACTTGAGAAATTTCAGACAAACATTGAGCAACATCGCAAGACAAGCAAGGTCGTTGCTTGACACTTACAACGACAGAGATCTACAAACAATCGAACAGAGGCTGAGCTCGAGACCTACCGAGAACGCTCCTTCAAGTACAGGTACGAGTAATATAGCAAGCACTGCAGTAAACGTAAACGCGCCTGCATCAGCAAGGTCCAGTAAGACCACAAACTCCACAGCTACAGAGCTTGTTAAAGCATTTCCAACTTTGAAAAATTTAAAGAGTGGAAGAGTACCTAGTTATGTCTCAAAAAAGCCACCGAAGAAACAGAAAAAGGAAAGCGTTGTATACAAAGATGTTGTGCTACTTCCTTCGCCGAGTACTAAAGCTGTGCCGACACACCAAACTCGTTGCCGCCTCGAAAACGATGGTTTTGTTGTTCACGGATTTCCCGTTGAAAAGTCAATGGATGAAACAGAACTGAGAGCAAAGATTGTTGAACTTTTCCCTGCTTTGCAGAATGTTGGGTTCAATTTTGTCAAGTCCTGTTATGGTCAAATAGTTACTCCTAAACTAGCACACGGTGTCCCTTTATCTGCAGCACGTGTTCTTGGTTTTGCTGGCCAAGGAAGCATTTACCTTCGTCCTGAGGAAGATCTCACAGTCCCAGATGTAAATGTAAGTGATGATGAACTGGAAAGTCCACCTGCAAGTCCAGTGAGAAAGATGGCTAAACCCTCGTCTCCATCTCCTGGCTGTCCACCCACTGTTACACTTACTTTGGATTCTGAACCCACACCTGGGCCATCCAGCAGACCCACCCACCAGGAAAGCTATCTACAGTTACGAGAGATGTTTCCAGATAAAGATGAACATGCCCTAGAGGAAGCATTGGCCCTTCATGGAAGTGTTAATTTGGCTGCGCTGTCACTTTCACAAGTTCATGTCAGTGACCAGATGGACAGCGAGGACGATGAATTACTGATGACCTCGTGCTTCGCAGTAGAGGATGAAGGAGAAATAGACTTAAGGTCTGTTTTGAGAGAGATTGAAAAGAAAATGACAAAAGAGAAGGAAAAACTTAAAGTTGACGAGGACGACATCTTAAACGATGCTCTGTGTTACTACAAAAATCAGTCATTCGACGAAAAAAAAACACTTAGGGTGATATATAGAGGACAGCCAGCTGCTGACACAGGGGGGGTCACAAGGCAGTTCTACTCACAGCTATTAGACATCATTTGCCAGTCATTCTTCGAAGGTATTACATACAAGATCCCAGTTTACAATCCCGAGATTGTAGCCAGCAAAATTATGAAGTATATTGGGACCATAATTGTCCACAGCATTGTTCAGGGTGGACCTGGTTTCCCTGTATTCAGCCCAGCAGTGTATCAGTATCTGTGCTCTGGCAATACAGATGAGGCACTGACAGAAATCAGCATTGCAGACTGCTCAGAACCAATCAAGGATTTTATTATGAAGGTAAGTAATATCAAATAAATTTAAGTAATAATAAAGTTTGTTACACATTTCTGCCAAGAAAGTTTTTATTAACTCAAGGTGGGGGGGGGGGGGGGGGGGGTAACTCTAAAAATGAACAAAAAAATTTAATTCAGCTATTTTCAAAATATAATTTCATTGGATGCAACAATTATCGGTCTTTCATAACAAATTATTTAAAAATGAAATTTTGAATTTATCCACCTGAAAATAATAATATTATTCATGCAGTATTCCATATTTTTGTGTGAAATTTTCAGCAACAGCTCAAATCAAGAGATTATATGCAAAGAATTATTATTTTTTGGTAATTATGAATTTTGCTCTTGTTATCGTGTTCATGGCTAATATCCCCTTAAAATATCTTATAATTAGAAAAATCATAAAATTAATAATTCATTGCATCATGATCTTTCTTATGTCTCATATAGTGGAGTTTCAACGCTTAAGGTAGAAACATGCCAGAAATTAAAAATTGAAAAATGAGAGAATTTTGGATAATAATGTTGCTATGGTAACTATTTATTTAAATGAAGTTTTATTAATGTAAACCCAAACCTCTAGTACTTCTGTGCACTCATAGCAAGTTTTGTTTTGATCTAATATATAGATTGTATTTTATAGCATTTCAAAAATAAGCAGTTTTGTCCATTTTTAGAGTTAACTCCTAGTACCTCCTAGTATATCATGGTATAAGCACATGAAGAAAGCCAATAATTTGTTGCTATTCCCCGAGATACAGTTGAGAGAATCCTGTACTAGTCAAAGCCTCTCAGTACTCACTCAACTGTATCTTTCTTGGGGAATGGCAACTAAATCTTACTCACCTACTAACATCAACAGTTCATGCATGTTTTTGACCTCCAGAATATTTAAAGGGGATTTCTGGCAGGGAAAAAATGAAAGTTCAGGTCATAACATTTGCTTACCTGTACTGTAGGTAGCAGAAGCAACAGATGTGGCAGCTTTGGATCAAACAGAATGTTTAAACAGACTAGCTGAATGTGGCCTAACACTTACATTGACTGTAAGTAATAAGCATTTATATATTATTATTACAATTTATACAAATCATATACAAAGTATCTGTATTGTCATTGTTTGAGATGACAAGATGCAAGAAAACAAGATGGTTCATCATACAATTTATAATAAAGCATTATTGTATTTGGTTTGAATGATATTTAGTATTGTCAATAATGCAGCAAAAAGTATGTCATCAGCTTTAGCCTAGAGCTTGGCCAAGAACACTAGCAACTTTGGCTATGTAATTTTCTAGTCAATAACAAAACCTTTTCAACTGATGCCTTCTCAATCACATTAGTTCTTTTTTAACATTTATCTCCTTTTTCCTAGAATGATAACAAGATGAGGGTTATTCAGGCGATAATAATACATGATGTCATCAGCAGGCCAAAAATTGTCCTTGACCAGTTACGTGAGGGGCTGGCTACTCTGGGCTTCCAAGCCAAAATGAAAAAGTTTCCTGATCTTTTTGAGAAGCTGTTTGTGTCAGGGAAAAGCATGATATCCCCTGACAATCTGCTTAGTATTTTAAGGTTTCCCGAAGAAATGAGCGAGGATGAGAAAAAAGTCAAAGCATACCTGGAGGAGTTTGTAAATGATGCAGACTCCAAAACACTCCAGGATTTTTTGAAGTTTTCAACCGGAGCAAACTGCTTGCCAAATTTTGGCCTTGGGAGAATCCACATTAAATTTCGTAACACAGATTCTATTTTTGCCTCAACATGTTTGCTATCGGTGAATTTGCCTAGTTGTTTCATTGACAAGAGTAGCTTTTGTTTATCACTCAAAGCAGTCATGGATGATGCTAACAAATCTTTCAATTGTGTATGAAGCAATCTTCACAAAACAAAATGTAAAGTGTTGTTGTTTCAGTTCTAAGTTTCTTTAACAAGTAAATATTCAACAGGTACAACAGTATACACTATATATTTTACAGGTGTAAGGTATATTGTAATGTTTTTATATTTAGCTACATGTACCTTTTTGATTTTCAAAGATGAATTACTGAGTTCCCTAGGTCTGGGTAACTGTTAGGTACTGTTATACTAATGTGCTTTTACATGTACAGACTAGTAAGGTTGAGTCAACATGTAATTTTTGTGTTATAGAAGATGTTATGCAACAAGAACAATACATTGTTTGAAAAATTTACAAAGTTGATTAAGTAATAAATGACTTCATTGAGTTATTTACTTTAATATTAATCGTCATAAATATTTAAGGAATTTAAAGAGCCAATAACTCCTAATTTGGAATTTCAATTTGACAATCATTTCATGAATTGAAAGCTAGATGGTATAGGGAGTAAACTCTTGCTGATTTTGTTTGGGTCTTGTAGTGGTTTGTTCTAGTGTTTCAATGCTTACTTCTCATCCTCATTAATTATTCACAAGGCATCTGGCCAATCCTTGTTCATAATTCATACCACGTGCAGTAACTGGAAATCGTAGGAAGTCTATACTAGGCGTACTGAATTAATTTTGTTCAAGTCCTAGGACTGAATTAATTTTGTTCCAGTTACTCCAATGGATTAAATTTCTCAGATAATTTCAAAGTCCAAGTTATTGAAATTCTTATAAACAAATAGAAGTGGTAAACTATGTTTAGAATTAAGTGAAAAAATTTTATGACAAATTACACCTTGAGAAGGAAACTCCCAACCTTCTACCTAGCTAATGCGCACCGCCTTAAACCATTGCACTACTGACTACACCATTGCACTACCGACTTTCCAATACGAAGTTTCGGAAGATAAACTAATTTTAAATGTTATGAATGAAGCTCATTAGGATTGAAATGAATAGCAGACAGAGAATTTGAATAGCTTTTGTTTCAAATGTGCATTTGGGTATTGGAGAACAATAATTAGTGCGCAATGTATTCAAAATTATGTAAATCTGATATAATCATGCATGAAGTAGCCGTCGCAAATGATAAAACCAATATATTCCTGTATAATTTATCTTCCTTATCATTTTTCCCTCATGAATAATTAATGAGGATGAGAAGTAATTCCAAGTCCTCCAATTCGGACTTGAAATAATTATTACTTCAAGTATTGTAAATTAAAAACACTAGAGCAAACTATCAGTACAACATTGAAATGAAATCAGCAAGAGTTAATTCCCTAAAGTACTCCTCCTATATAAGAATACTCTACAACCATTTAAAATGTGCAAAGGTGAGATCAACTATGGAATTTGCCTATTTTTTTTCTAATTTGCAAAAAGTGTTTGAGTGAACTTGCAAAAACATTTATCATACTGTGTTTTTTAGCAATAAAAATGTTTTGCAAATGTCAAATTAGAAATAACATTATTTCTAGAGTTTTTGTATGAGTGGGTTGAACTTTAGTCTTGGTTCAATGTTGATTTTCCTTTGTCTTTTATTATTATCATAAATTACCATTTACACAAACAGAGGAAAATAAACATTGAACCGAGGATAAAATTAAACCACATACACAGCATTTAATAATTCCCGAGTTGATGTCACTCCATTTGCATTTTCAGATTTCAAATGCTTACATATGTCTATATACAGAAATATTAAGACCATTAGGCTTTTTCTATTCATGAACAACCAATTATAAAAAAATCAAATAAGGGGGTTAGAGCCACTTTAAGGTACATTTTGAATTTTAGATAGGAAGTTAAACTTGTGTGCCTGGCCCTAGGATTTAGCTCCTAGTTAGCTTAGTCTTCACTAAGTTTGATATCATCTATTCCACATTGATTGAACAGCATTTGCAATAGCAATATATTTGTCAATGTTGTTATTCCCATTCATGTTCAAGGTGGAAGTCAGAGTGTGGAGTTGAATCATTTGTTGGTCACTTAAGAACACATGACTTTGAGGGACAACAACACTACCTTCATCTTCAGGAACTTCAATGCTATCTTCTCCATCAACTCCATAGGAATTTAACTCATCCTCTGCCAGTATAGTATCCAATGGGGAGAATCTATCATTAGTGCTTCTTAAGATACCTTGTGTCCAGAGCTGTAAGGGGGACAGTCCTCTCTCAGTACTGATACCATGATAATTCCACTGGTTTACAAATTCTTCCAAAGAGTTATTGATTTCATCCAAAAATACAAAATGAAGTGAAAACATTTGAACTTCATTAAAAGGATCCAAAATCCCATATCTCTCCATCATGTAGAATTGCTCTCGGTAGTTTCTGAGAACACCTGAGGTAACATCTCTGTGGAGCCTTTCTACTCTTTGGTTATGAACTGAGGAGCCAGTTATAATGCTTCCTCTATTAATTCCACGACACTCAAGCATCATACGAGCTACACCAACATTCTCAAGGCCATGATCGCTTCTCACTCTTGATGGTAACCCATACGACTGACAAGCATTTTGAAATAATTCCAATACTGTACTTGATGCATTGTTATTTGCACAACATAAATACAGTATTAATCTTGAATAGCCATCAATAGCAGTATGGACAACAAACCTCCAACGGATTAACTTGTGGTTTCCATCAATATGCCATAATGCATTGGGGCATTGTACACTGTATTTACGCCTACAAATGGGTCCTCTCCACCGCAGAGCTGTACCAATGGGATCTAGCTCACGTAGAAGTACTCTAACTCTCCACCACTGTACCTTAACACCTCTACTCTTTAATGCACCCAACATACGTGTCTGTCCAATTCCAGGAGTCATTGTCATAATTTCTTGCATAATATCTTTCAGTTCTCTGTCACTAAGTGTGGACCATTGCAAGTTATCGTCCATTTGAAATTCCTGACGCCTTCTGCGTAATGTTTTTGGTGAAATTCCAAGTAGTTCTGCAATTCTAGTCCATGAAAAGTGTAATTCCCTGAGATATTCCACTTGCCTTTTAGATATTTCGATTTTTGGCTGACCTTTTGAGCCAGTATATTTCCTTTCGCACTTAATAGCAAATACATTAGCACTGGAATTATTGTTATTGACTTCATCAGTGAGATTTTCTAAATAAACCCGGAGCCTATTTAAATGGTTATACACGTCATCCATACTACTACAAAACTGATTAATTTCCATATCCACATCTGTGTCAGAGTTGACTATTTCTGCTGCTCTCTCTTTTAGAATGTTCACGGTTTCTCCGGCGTCAAACAGTCTTTGATATAAACGCTCAGCAATATCAACATCAGTGCCCAATTCACCAGCAGAAAGAAAAAGTTCTGTTTCTGCTAATAATGCCTTTGTACGCTGAAAAAATGACGAAAGTTGAAACTCACTTCCCGCCACAGCAGCGTCCGCCATATTTGTTCCGTGACCGCGCGAAGGCTGGGTACTAGGGACAAGCGCGCAATGCATCATACCATACGAAATGAAAAAGTTTGGCATGTATTTTTGACTTCGTTCCGAACCGATTTATGAAATAGAATGTGACAAAATAATTGTAGCACGCTCATTTAAGAAGCCACCGACAACGAAAGTTTAGGACGAATTAATCACGAAAGTTTCGAAGGAATATTTAGAGAAAAGAATGTATTTCTAAAGTTTAGAATGAATATTTGGAACTCAACATCTATTTACATTGTTCCAAATAATGTCCGAAACGGCGCCCCATACAAAAATGCTATAATACCACATGTGGCTATACCTTTGAATATCAAAATGAGCTAAAACGCACAAATATTTTGTTTACTGCAATACAACTAAACACTTGATGTGGGCTTCCTGTGGTTGACTACACTTTTGGTGATATCAAAATATTTGAAAATATAAACGCTCTTGACTGCACAAGTAATAAAATTCCGGTTTTAAATACTTCAGCTTATTCTCTTTGAAGTACCGAATACACTTCGTTTCCAAGAGTAAAATTGAACGTCTAAGAAACTTAATAAAATCAGCTGCCTTAAAGTTAAAAGGTTTCATCAACATCATGAAGATGACAGTCATATAAATTCTAAAAGTCAACCCTATGATAGAATAGATACACGAATGAATAAGTCATAAGCTAGCTTTATTATTTTGAGTTTGGTACTGAAGCGAGATTTGCTGCTCCGCAGACAAGCTATAAACTTAAACATTTAAACTCATAAAAGTATCGTCGATTCGTAAATTTCAAAATGAAGAGGCTTTAAAATTTTACCTTGATTGAGACTCAAGCGAAGCTGCTATAACGTAATTATAGCATTTATTGCAGTTGTGCAGGTTAAGTTACCAAACGTCCCTGACTCATTAGAAAACCTCATAATTTGCTCACGGAAAATTCGAAACTTGGCAAAATGTGCGTTGCCTCTAGCTCTGGGTGCGGCACAGACAAATATGGGTGTGGTTTGGCGCGTAAAGAAAAGCGCGTAACACGAAGATTATCCACTCTCCCATAACAACAACACAAATTACGAGATTACACGCAAAGTTAACAAAAAGAGTTTATTAGATTAGGTACGAAACTCGTTTACATAACTAAATAAAATATTTTATTACTAACTAATCTCTTTCATAACTTCATAACAACACTCCAAGATCCCTTTTTGGTTATTGATTCTTTATGCGAAACTAAAATGACGAGCAATTGGCTTTTAAAAATTAACTCATCAAGTCTTTACTGGACTCATGGACAGTTTGGCTTGGCAGAGTATAAACCTGTAGAAAGAAAGACAAACTATATTGATTTGATTTCTCCATCTTAAAATTGTATTAGGAAAGGGCATAACGATAACACGATCAATTTGTTACCAAACGTTTTCGGTTGTTTAATAAACCATCATGATGATGGTTTATTAAACAACCGAAAACGTTTGGTAACAAATTGATCGTGTTATCGTTATGCCCTTTCCTAATACACAAACTATATTGCCCTACGTAATATCTTGTTCAGTTGAGCCTGTATTAGGAATATTCTAGTGAACTGGCGCATCTACAGGTTACCAATCACTTTTCAGTTCTAAAAAGAGCTTTTACATTCAGGTTTTATGTCTCCTCTAAGCAGAGTCAAGAAAATATTGATATCTAAACCCAACTACTCACAATCAATCCATTTATTGAAAGTTGTATCGCATAACAAATATCCGATGCTAATAAAAAGTTATTGTTGCTTGAAAATTATTTCCGTAAGACAAGACATTTCATAAAATGAAAAGATTAAAGGATTTCTAATGAGAGATGAAAGTAATTCATGCCTTGGATTACCACTGAATTGCCAGAAAAGCTTTTAATAAAAGGCTTATTTAAGATTTGTTCAAGTACGCTAAGAAATGCAGTAGTATATTTGTAGAACTGAAACATTGACGTCATTTAGTGGATGACTCGTGGGAGGGGAGCTAGGGGATAAAAAAGACTAAGAAAAGAACTTCTGGGTTATCGTCATCTGTGTAGATGCACGTGGGTGTGGTCAACGTCTGGGTATTTGAGGGGCAAAGTAACTGGTTCTATAAACTATAATATTCTTACTTGTATAGTATTCTTATTGACCGATTCGAAATATGGCGGCAAATTTGAATAACTATTGTTCTGGACTGACTAGCCTCGTGTTCACGTGGAAACACAAAAGCGTTTTCACATGAATGAGAGGCTAGTCAGTATAAAACAATAGTTATTCAAATTTGCCGCCATATTTCGAATCGGTGTATAACATACAGTGAAACCTCGCTTACTTGATCAAATCCTGATTTCCCTTCGTTTTATCCACATCCATTTCTGGATAATTCGAATTTGGTTAACTCGAACTATACCTATTTTCCCTTGAAAGAAAATTAAAGTCGAACTCGAACTAAACCTATTTTCCCTTCTTAACTCGAATTTGATCAGACTATCAAACACGAAATAAAAGCTTTTTACTTCTTTCATAAAATAACAAGCGTACAAATTTACGAAAAATTCGAAAAGGTGATAAGGATGTGAGCATGTTTGATACTCTCATCAAGTTTTTGGCCAATCAGAACGCGCCTTATATAGTTATTTTATAAAAGAATGCTATACACACATGTCAAAGAATATTATACATACACAACTACTGAAATATTTTGAGGCACTCAGTAATGTTCTGTAGTTCTCCATATCGACTACAATAGTAAGGATCAATATATATGTAAAAAGAGATTGATATTTTATGACAATATTAAAAAGCTCTGCTTATAGATGGCCCGATCCTATTTTTTAAAGAACCTAATCCTTCTGAAGCCCATTTCTCGTAAACTACACTTTTATAAGAATTTCTCTAATAAATAAAATCAGGCCACATTATAATGCTGCTTTCCCTGCAGCCTGTAGAGAGAAGAGAAGAGAAGAGAAGAGAAGAGAAGAGAAGAGAAGAGAAGAGAAGAGAAGAGAAGAGAAGAGAAGAGAAGAGAAGAGAAGAGAAGAGAAGAGAAGAGAAGAGGAATCCGCTCTAGCACGAATTGATAGAGAAATCGCAATCATACCATTTTATTTCTACCTATATATCAAAAGTGGGCTATTTTGCCATTAGAGATATATTAATTTGAGACTTGAGTCTTTCAATTGGAAAATCGCCATTTAAGTTAATTAAATAAAGTTATTATTATTATTATTGTAGTTGTTTTAAAATCATGTATAAATGTCTATAATTGATATCATCTTGAAGTCACAAGTCTAACCATGCCCATTATTATAAAAATTAACACTGACTGTTATCTTTTTCGACGTTTTTCTTGTCTGACCTACTAGCAAAATCCTATTAACACCTGTTTTTTCGTTCTCGAATATCTTTTGTCGTACATTGTATTCCATCTCGTTCGTTTCCGCGAAAGTGAATTAAATAAAAAACTTCAGTTTTAGCACTAATTCGTTGTAATTAAGGCATATCATCTTCGTTGTCTTTGCTATCATTACCCTGTGGAATCCTTTAATATTTTATATGATCAAATTCCTTGTTTGTTCTGTAGTTTAGAAGGATGTTTTAGAGTTTTACGTAGTTGCATTTTATTGAAGGCAACAATAAGCAGTTTTCAGCGTTGGAGTTTGGTTATGTGATAATACTTAAGGGCTTAGTTGTGATTTGGACGTTGTGTTTGGATCCCAATAGTCTCCTTGACGTTTCTACTAAAACTATATATTGTAATATTCTGTAACCTGGACAATGACGATTTTCGTTTATTGATATATGAGTTACAGAATGGTCCAGTAAAATTTGATAATGATAGCCCGGGGGGAGGGGGGGGGGTGAATCCCTATATTAGTGTGCTAGGGATGATCGTCGTATTTTTTAGGGGTTGAAATCGCCGATTTGGTATTTTTTAGGGGTGGTCAGAGAAAATCCAAGGTTTTTCAGAAAAGATGGTATTTTTTAGGGGTACAAAATAAACGAGACGATTTTTATTTACTTACTTACTTCTTTGTTAGTTTTTTGTTTGATTTTTGGTATTTTTTAGGGGTATTTTTGAGCTGTTAGGTATTTTTTAGGGTCGAAAATTTTGGCATTTGGGTATTTTTTAGGGTACGTTTTGGAGGTTTCCGACGATCATCCCTAGCGTTTTGACCCCGAAGAACCCCCCCCCCCCCCCGGAATGATAGGCTTTCTTCATTATGTTTCAATCCTATTGCATTTGATTCCAAACGTGATCAATTGACTTTATCTAGGGACATCGACCCGGATAACAACTTATTTGAGAATTTGACTAATACTTGTGAGTATTTCATTGAAGATCAATTTAATGAGTTGTTAAGAAAGAAGGAAAGTACATTAAAGCCAGTTTTTTTCTCTTTTACATTTAAATATTCGGAGCCTTAATCAAAACATTTGCCGTTTAACTGATTTGCTTTTCAATATTAATACTCATTTTGACGTTATCGGCATAAGTGAGACATGGTTAAAGGAGTCTGACCATCTCGTTGGGATAGACCCTTATCACGCTATCGTGACATTAGAAATTATATTCGAAATCCAAACCCAATAAACGAGTCAAAATATATAAGAACTACAGAAATAAGCTTACACAATCGTTGAGATTGGCGAAGCGTTTGTATTACGATCAAAAACTTTCAGATAATAAATCGAATCTTAAACAAACATGGCGAAAATACTAAACGATATCATAAATAAAAGAAAGCAGACGGATAGTCATAATAAGGTATTTTTGTGCGGAAATCAAGAAATATCAGATGTGGAACAGGTCGCAAATAGGTTTTGTGAATATTTTAGTAATATAGGTCCTAATTTGGCCAAAAATATGCCTTTGTCTTCTTTACAACCAAAATTTTATCTTTCTGGAGAATTTACTAATTCAATGTTCATTGAGCCGGTCACTGAAAAAGAAATAATAGAAATCACAAATGAGTTTCATTCTGGCAAAGCAACATGTACAAAAATCATGTACAAACGTTTATTAGCGGAGCTCCGCGCTTGCCAAGGCCGTGCGAGCAGAGGACCATACTTTAGAAAAAATGGAACCCATCGAGTTGATTTTTCATGGCTTGAGTATATGTCCATTCCGTACGTCCGTCCGTGTACATCGCGATGCTGATTGGCTGATTGATTTTTGGCGCCAACTTGACGCGCGCTGACACTTTGAAAACTGAAAATTTACAAGTTTCCTTGCAGTTTTAACTTGCAAAGCTTAAGAATATTATTCTGGAAACCTCGTAAAAATTTAGCGATTTTCATGATCATTAATCTGTGCCAATCTTGACAGGTTAAAGCGAAAAAAACGTACGTTTGAATTTTTTTCGGGCCCGGTGTCGTTTCAAAAGCTGCTCGAAAGACGAAGGACATAGAGAATATTTTCAAAGTTGGACGACTTTTTAGTTGGATTCGTAGCTTTAAAGAACTTCTCATAATGAACGAGTCATTGAGGATCGTGTATTCTTCGTTTCGTGAAGATGCCTTCAGTAAAGCTGCTTAAAAATCTAGCCAAAGTTGGAAATCAAGAATCGTCTGCATTGAGCGTGAAACAAGGACTATGCTTCTAAAGACAACAAGGAAAGCACTTCAAGGTAAAGACCCTGGCCAGAAAATGATGTCAAAAAGTCTCTTGTACCTATATTTGATATTTTATCTTTTATTTGGGATTGATTACTTTAAAAAAACTTTTATGCACGTTGAACTGTGGCCAAGTTTAAACAAACACTCGATCAAGTAAGCACGAAATGTATAACGACATTTTGTTTTACGGTGAACTTTTTGCACTAGAACTTTCTAATAATAATAAAATTAGTAAAAAAAAAATGATTTTGAAGATTTTGAACTTATTTCTACCCCACTAATGTGTAAATGCAGCTCAAGTTTGGGTCTGGAATGTAATTTAATGATAAAATTGACAGGAAAAAAAGGAGGAATTTTGCATGCAAACTAGAGTTGTTTTATCATTACTTAAATGCAGACTGAAAAGACTGAAATGCTTAATTCCTTGTTTTCTTGTTATGTCAAGTAGCTTGTGTTTTTATAGCGGCCGCGCGAGCGGAGCACCATACCTAAGAAAAAATGGTAACCCATCCAGTTGATTTTTCATGGACCGACACAGGAAGCCCAGTGTCCGTACGTACGTCCCTGTACATCCCACAGGGGTAACCGCTGGCCAATTTACAGTTTCCTTGCAGTTTTAACTTGCAAAACTTAAAAATATTACTCTAGAAACCTCGTAAAAATTTAGCGATTTTCATGATCATTAATCTGTGCCAATCTTGACAGGTTAAAGCGAAAAACAACGTGCATTTGAATTTTTTCGGGCCCGGTGTCACTTCAAAAACTGCTCGAAAGACGAAGGACACAGAGAGCATTTTCAAAGTTGGACGACTTTTTAGTTGGATTTGTAGCTTCAAAAAACTTCTCATAATGAACGAGTCATCGAGGTCGTGTATTCTTCGTTTCGTGAAGATGCCTTCAGTAAAGCTGCTTAAAAATCTAGCCAAAGTTAGAAATCAAGAATCATCTGTATTGAGCGTGAAACAAGGATCTAGGACTATGCTTCTAAAGACAACAATTAGGAAAGCACTTCATGGTAAAGACCTTGGCCAGAAAATGATGTCAAAACGTCTCTTGTACCTATATTTGATCTTTTATCTTTTATTTGGGATTGATGTCTTTAAAAAAATAAACTTTTATGCACGTTGAACTGTGGCCAAGTTTAAACAAACACTCGATCAAGTACATAAAATGTACAACGACATTTGTTTTACGGTGAACTTGTTGCACTAGTTCTAATAATAATAAAATAAGTAAAAAAATGATTTTGAACTTATTTCAACCCCACTAATGTGTAAATACAGCTCAAGTTTGGGTCTGGAATTTAATGAAAAAAATTGACAGGAATAAAAGAAGGAATTTTGCATGCTCTGTCAGTGAACCCTACGAGACCTTAAATGCATGCAGACTGAAAATGCTTAATTCCTTGTTTTCTTGTAATGTCGAGTGGCTGTTTTTATAGTCACTTAAAACTGTATTATCAGTGTAATCTGGAAGAGACAAGTGGGAGACAAGTATTCACCTAGCTAGTGTGTCATTCTATTCCACATTAAATAACAAAACAACAACAACCACCACAAAAAAACAAGATAAGCTTATGTCACAAATTTAATATAGTAAAGACAGACACATGAAGATATGTTGTTCTGTAATATTCAGGATGTTGAAAAGGTTTAATTACTTGTATCAATTTAAAAAAGGGTTTGGAGATTTTGCTTTATATTTCTGAAAATTATGAACCACTACAAAGTCAGTTATGAAATCTGACAGTGAATCTGAATATTAAAATTCACTGTAATAAAGGTCACTAAGCTTACAAGCCCACTATACAAACCAAAACCAAAACTTATTTTAAAAATGCTTTTACAATTACCACAGGAAATCCAATTCATTTGAATCAAGAACATAAAAATATTGAAATTGAAATTGGAGCTCTGCTTTTAGGTAGTAGTTGTTTTGAGTTGTTTTACAATTTCATCTAAAGTCATAATTAGTGGAACCTGGAAGAGAGAATTCTTGTTTTGTGTAAAGACAACTATTTATCTGTGTCATTCTATTCTACATAGTACAAAAACAAGATGCCAAAATACTGTCAAGACAGAAAAATCTAAATATAATGTTCTGCAATGTTAAATTGAAGGATGTTGAAATCAGGTTGAACAGTATTTATGTGAATGAAATCAGTTTGAGGGATTTTTGCATTCTATTTCTGAGAATTATGAACCACTACTTCAAAGTCAATTATAAAATCTGACTGAATCTGAATAAGCATCACTATGGTGACTGAGGCTGAAAGCCTTATAATTTTCAGGAGACTGAAGGGCAAGAAATAAAGCTTGACCTATAATCTTTATTTTGACTTTTACAACAAAATGCAATCTTTGTTTGCCTAAAACAAAAACAAAAACATCAAAAAATAAAACAAAGTATTTAAAATTATTTTTACTCGTGCCCAGGCCTTTAGGCCGGGAACGAGTTATAAACTGCAAATGTTTTTTTTTTTTTTTTTTTTTTTTTTTTTTTTCCTGTGTTCGTCCTGAGGGACCTCTGATTGGTTAAGAACGTAAAAACAATGCCCTTCATTCATCACCTTTAAGCGACAGCGAACGCAAGCCAGGAACTTTAGGAATGCAAGATGGCCGACTTCAAAGAAAATAGCTTTCAGAGACGGGCTTTTCCTGCAGCAGAACAATGTAATTTGGAGCTTTTAACTCGAGATATACCTATATACTTATAAGAGCTTCAGAATGGGCTGTTATTTTGAGCTTCATCTCCAATACTTTGACCAAATATCGAACTCTAAATGGAGTACTTGAAAGCCGAGGCCCTCGCGATAACGACTATTTCCTGTGAGCTGGAAAACTACGAATTTCTCATCCTACATGTTGCTAAACGAACATACATAGAAGCAAGTCAATTATATTCCTCATTCAAGCATTCAAGAGATCTTGAGAGGTTTTTGTAGTGAATTTTAATTTAATATCGGAATGGCATGAAACTAGATTCCATTGACCTTGTATTTCGCGTTTGGTCACGTAACGTCTTTTATTCATATATATAACATCCGAAACATGAACGAAAAAATACACGATTTGTTATTGTGTCAAATATGCCGTTGTAGAAGTCTTTACAGCAAACAATTGAGATATATAGTGAAATAAGAAGTTGAATATAAAACTGGTATATTTTTGCATGTTGGAGATATCTAATACCTATGCATGATAATAGAAAGACAAAGGCACTAATAGCTGTTGACAGACAAACTGACTAATCAAGATATTTTTTAATTTAAGTTAGCCGATTCAAAAAAGGTCATTTGTTACGGTTAGCTATTTCCCGGAATGGTGAAGAATGCGTGAAACGGCTAGGGGAAGAGTACGGAGCCGGTCATTGGAGCCTCCAGGGCTCCAGGGGCACGAGTGAACGCACGTGTGCGTCTAGTTATATTTAAATGGGAGCTCCGCTATTAGGTAGTACCTAATTTTTATATTAATCACTTTAAATTGTATTATCAGTGTAATCTGGAAGAGACAAGTGGGAGACAAGTATTCACCTAGCTAGTGTCATAGCTGCCAACCCTCCCGGATAATCCGGGAGTCTCCAGATTTTGGGCCTCGTCTCCCGGTCTCCCGGATAAAGACCCAAATCTCCTGGATAATCGCTCGAATCCTAAAATTGCGGCCATTTTAACTTAAATATCGTCTATCTTTCTTTAAATATCGTCTTTCCACCCCCCCCCCCCCCCACTGAGCGTGAAAATCGAACCAATTATACCTCCCCCCCCCCCACTGAGCGTGAAATTCGACCCAATTCTAAGGAAAAAATGTTGATCTCCAGATACGAAAGCCTTGGGGGTTGGCAGCTATGTAGTGTGTCATTCTATTCTACATTAAATATCATGCAAAACAAAACAACAACAACAACCACAAAAAACAAGATGTCACAAATATAGTGAAGACAGACAAATTAAGATATGTTGTTCTGTAATATTCAGGATGTTGAAAAGGTTTAATTACTTGTATCAATTTAAAAAAAGTTTTGGAGATTTTGCTTTCTATTTCTGAAAATTATGAACCACTACAAAGTCAATTGTAAAATCTGACAGTGAATCTGAATATTAAAATTTACTGTAACAAAGATCACTGAGCTTACAAGCCAATACAATGTACAAACCAAAACCAAAACTTATTTTAAAAATGCTTTTTAAAATAATATTCATTTCAACTTATTCAATTACCACAGGAAGCCCAATTCATTTGAATCAAGAACATAAAAAATATTAAAATTGGAATGGGAGATCTGTTATTAGGTACTAGTTGTTTCGAGTTGTGTTACCATCTCATCTTATTAAAAGTCATGATTAGTGTAACCTGGAAGAGAGAATTTTTGTTTCATGAAAAGACAACTATCTGTGTCATTCTGTTCTACATAGTACTAAAACAAGATGCCACAATATAATACTGTCAAGACAGAAAAATCTAAATATAATGTTCTGTAATGTCTAATTGCTTAATTGAAGGCTGTTGAAATCAGGTCCAGTATTTATGTGAATGAAATCAGTTTAAGGGATTTTTGGATTTTATTTCTGAGAATTATGAAGCACTACTGCAAATACAATTACTGAAAGTCTGACTGAATCTGAATAAAAATATCACTGTGGTGACTGAGCTTGCAAGCCTTATAATTCTCAGGAGACTGAAGGGCAAGAGGTTTTTCCAATCCTAAAGCAAATGCTATAAAGTTTGATCTATAATCTTTATTTGTCAACTTTTACAACAAAATGCAATCTTTGTTTGCCTATTACCACAGGAAGCCCGATCAATTTGAATCAAAAACTTCAAAAACAAAGTATTAAAAATTATTATTATTGATTTCATTAAATGGGAGCTCCGCTAGTAGGTAGTACCTAATTTTTATATTAACATATTTAACAAAGAATGACATCTTATTTAAGAACCAATACGGTTTTAGGAAAGGACATTCAACGTCTTTCGCTCTGATTGACTTGTATGACTTTCATCAGCAATTGATATAGACAAGGCGCAAAACTGAAAACTGAAGTCGATCGCAAAAAGTGCAGAAGGCATTTTGGGGTAGAGGCTGGTAACATAACTATTCTAAACTAATTTTTCATGCTGAATCCGAATATGACTGTTACCAAGACGTATTCTGCAATCTTATCGTGTAAATGACGTATTTTGTGAATTGCTACAGTCATTTCATACTAACGGCTTTTTCATGTAATTCCAAAAGCTCCCAAACTTAAAAACAATTACCATGGCTGGAAAAAGCATATCAAAATCAGTAAAACTGTGCAGTTTGAAGGATATCAGTTGAAAACTCAAGGAGATACGAATTTTCAAAAAACGAAATTTATTTGTATCTCTTGGATAACTGTAAGTGTTTTCATACAAAATTTCGTTTTTTGAAAATTCGTATCTCCTTGACTTTTCAACTTACATCCTTCAAACTTAAAGAGCGACTTCTCCTCCGCTGTCTTCACTTGGTCTATTTAAAACAATTGGGCCCTGGTAGTCCGTCATTGCAATAGAAGCCAGATCTTTGTTCTCCTTAAGACTTCGTTAGTTTTGTAATGGAGATAAATGAAATGAATTATTGTTTGTTCTTAATAAGTCACCCAGGATCTATAGCTATCTATTACTGAAGTTCACTTACTCAGTAAAGAATGTTCTTTAGACCACAGGCTTACCAGACACTTTATCTGCGGGTTTGGGCGGCTATATGTGGTATGTTAACGGCATGCAGAAAAGAGTTTAAAAATGTGCTCATTTTGAACTCTTCTCCAGTAAAACCTTTCCAAATTCATTTCGAACAGAAAAGATGGTGGTTTAAGTTTGAGTGGTTTCCGGCGACCGTTAAAATTCGCTTCCCGTAAGAAATCCACTCAGAAAACTGTCTAAACTCCATGAAATTCGGTACGTTAACATACCACAGGTAGCCCAAATCAACGGCTAATCAAACAATCAATAAATTTGTCCCAAAGATCGATATGTTGTTTCTAGATTATCTGTGCACTCTGTCATCTGTTTTATGTCTTAGAGTTAATTCAAGAAGCTGTGATTGCATGCTACAAAAAAGATAATCAGCTTTAATTTTTAGATTTGTTTCATATTCCTTCGTTCCTTTCTTCTTTTCTTTCTTCTTTTCCCTTCTTTTTTTTTGCGGGCGTTCTTTTCAAACCACTGGTTTAAAAAACTAATTTTCGACATGGTTCCGTATATCGTCATGTCTGTTACTGTAGCTTCGACGTGCTCCACAAGATAACATATAGCTTGTCTTTCTATATACAGAGACTACTCCAACAAGAAACTGTCGGTGACATTTGCGCTGTGGCAAGAAGTCTAAATTGTGCATTTCAACAGAAGACGTCAATAGACCCGACAAATTAAAAGAATATTTGTTACTTGGAAAAAGAAGCGAACGAACGATTTCATGACATTGGAAATACAAAAAAATAAATAAATAAAATGTGGAAGTATGGTAGCCGAGTTGATACAAATCATGTATCCATGAAGTCACGAAAATAAAGTTAATTTCAGCTGCAAAGACTCATCAGTATTTGTTCTTGATTGTCACTATACTTCATTTAACAATTAATTTCACCTATCCACCCAACCATCCTTCATTCTTTATTTGTACGTTCGTTCGTTTGTTCATTCATTCATTTACATTTGGGAATTCCCGTATAAAAACATCAGAATGCTTACCTTCGTACCTGGATTTGTTTGTAGCTGAGCGCTGGAAGGCGAGTTCAAAAACAAAATACAACATAACAAACTGAAAATTTGACATATGATTTCTGAGATTTCCGAGTATTTTGTCCACAAGTAAACAGTTTAGGCTTCCTGTGTTGTACTCGCAATGCATACTGGGTCATAGGGTCTCAAATATCATGCGTCAACGGCGTGAAGATGTGAGGGTGAATAATTGTGAACAAACTGATCGCATTATGAAGTACTGATTTCCTGGAAATATAAGTTAGAAAGCTAATTGTAGAAATGTACAACGTTTGATGGTTAAATATACGATAATTGATAATCCATCCAGGGTATCCCGACTAGAACGCGCGCGGAATGATGGAATGTCCCCAAAATCCTAAAACATAAAACGGGAAATAATCCCAAATGCTAAAACGTTGAATGGATGGATGGATGGATGGATGGATGAAAGAACGAATATGTAAATAAATAAAATTCAACAACCAAACAAGCAATATATAAGTAAAGGAATCAACCAAAAATTGACTTATAGCGGAGCTCCCGCGCGGGCCGAAGGCCCGCGCGAGCGGAGCACCATACCTAAGAAAAAATGGTAACCCATCGAGTTGATTTTTCATGGACACACAGGGAGCCCAACGGCTGTACGTCCGTCCGTACATACATACATACGTCCGTACATACGTACATACGTCCGTGTACATCGCGATGCTGATTGGCTGATTGCTTTTTGGCGCCAACTTGACGCGCGCTGACACTTTGAAAACTGAAAATTTACAAGTTTCCTTGCAGTTTTAACTTGCAAAGCTTAAAAATAGTATTCTCGAAACCTCGTAAAAATTTAGCGATTTTGATGAACATTAATCTGTGCCAATCTTGACAGGTTAAAGCGAAAAAAAACCGTACGTTTGAATTTTTTTCGGGCCTGGTGTCGTTTCAAAAACTGCTCGAAAGACGAAAGACACAGAGGATATTTTCAAAGTTGGACGACTTTTTAGTTGGATTCGTAGTTTAAAAAAATTCCTCATAATGAATAAGTCATTGAGGATCGTGTATTCTTCGTTTCGTGAAGATGCCTTCAGTAAAGCTGCTTAAAAATCTAGCCAAAGTTGGAAATAAATCAAGAATCGTCTGCATTGAGCGTGAAACAAGGACCAGTATGCTTCGAAAAGACAACAAGGAAAGCACTTCAAGGTAAAGACCCTGGCCAGAAAATGATATCAAAAAGTCTCTTGTACCTATATTTGATCTTTTATCTTTGATTTGGGATTGATGACTTAAAAAAAACCTTTTATGCACGTTGAACTGTGGCCAAGTTTAAAGAAACACTCGATCAAGCCTTACATGAAATGTACAACGACATTTTGTTTTACGGTGAACTTTTTGCACTAGTTCTAATAATAATAAAATCAGTAAAAAAAATTGATTTTGAACTTACTTCAACCCCACTAATGTGTAAATACAGCTCAAGTTTTGGTCTGGAATTTAATGAAACAATTGACAGGGAAAAAAGAAGGAATTTTGCCATGCAAACTAGAATTGTTTTTATACTTTATTCATCTGGATGAAGTTGCTCAGTGAGCCCTGTGAAGCCTTAAATACAGACTGAAAATGCTTAATTCCTTGTTTTCTTGTTATTTCAATTAGCTGTTTTTATAATCACTTTAAATTGTATTATCAGTGTAATCTGGAAGAGAAAAGTGGGAGACAAGTATTCGCCTAGCTAGTGTGTCATTCTTTTCTACATTAAATAACAAAACAAAATAAAAACAACAACCACAAAAAACAAGATGTCACAAATATAGTGAAGACAGACAAATCAATATATGTTGTTCTGTAATATTCAGGATGTCGAAAAGGTTTAATTACTTGTATCAATTTAAAAAAATGTTTTGGAGATTTTGCTTTCTACTTCTGAAAATTATTGAACCCTTACAAAGTCAGTTATGAAATCTGACAGTGAATCTGAATATTAAAATTTACTGTAACAAAGGTCACTGAGCATACAAGCCATACAATATACAAACCAAAACCAAAACTTATTTCAAAAATGCTTTTTAAATAATCTTCATTTCAACTTTTTCAATTACCACAGGAAGCCCAATTCATTTGAATCAAGAACATAAAAAAATTAAAATTGAAATTGGAGCTTTGCTTTTAGGTAGTAGTTGTTTTGAGTTGTTTTACAATTTCATCTAAAGTCATGATTAGTGTAACCTGGAAGAGAGAATTCTTGTTTCGTGTAAAGACAACTATTTATCAGTGTCATTCTACTCTACATAATAATAAAAAAAAACAAGATGCCACAATACTGTCAAGACAGAAAAATCTAAATATAATTTTCTGCAATGTCTAATTGTTTAATTGAAGGATGTTGAATTAGGTTCAGTATTTATGTGAATGAAATCAGTTTGAGGGATTTTTGCATCCTATTTCTGAGAATTATGAAGCACTACTACTAAGTCAATTATAAAATCTGACACAAATATCTGAATAAATATCACTATGGTCACTGAGTTGAAAGCCTTATAATTCTCAGGAGACTGAAGGGCAAGAAATAAAGCTTGATCTATAGTCTTTATTTCAACTTTTACAACAAAATGCAATATTTGTTTGCCTATTACCACAGCAAGCCCAATTCATTTGAATCAAAAACGTCAAAATAAAACAAAGTATTTAAAATTATTATTATATTTAAATGGGAGCTCCGCTATTAGGTAGTACCTAATTTTTATATTAATACTTGTACACTTAGTGACTTATTATTGAATAGAGCTGGTTTTTCGAGATGTTTTGTTGTTAACGCTCACCCGGCGATTGAGTGTTTCACTAAAAGGGCTGTAAGTAGAGAAGTTTATGACTTTATTGAACAGAAAAAATTGTTAGTAAATTATTGAACTTTGAATGTTTTTATGTGTTATTCTTAAATGTTTTGACTCAGTGATCGATTTGAATGTCAGAACGTCGACAGAAACAGTATATTCTTTATATCAGAGGAATTTTATATGGATTCAGTAATCGATAGGTAACGATAAAAGTGATAATTTTTCGCAAGAGTTCTTGAAATCTATGGTTATTTTGAAACAGCTGTTAAAAAAATCTTGTTGCCATTTTGTTGGCATTGCCCGAAATCGCCTCGTTTTCATGTCCGCCTGCGACTTTCTTGAGAGCAGTCTCCGCATCTCGGAAATGGTCTCAATTAGAGCAATCGAAGTTTTTTAAGTTCAAAAATCATCTTTATAGGTAGATCCCCACTCTTTTTCTGATAAAAAGAACATTCCACATAAAAAATCCAATGCTAAGAACTAGATTAAAGGATTTCCAGTACTAAGAGATGGAAGTAATTCATGCCTTGGATTACTACTATATTGCTAGAAAAGCTTTTAATAAAAGGCTTATTTAAGGATGTTGAAGAACGCCCAGAAATGCTGTAGTTGCTATTTGTAGAACTGAAGCGCTAAGGCCATTTAGTGAATAACTGGTGGATGGGGGGATAAAAAAGGCTTGAAGTACTAAGAAGATCACTTTTACATCGTCATCGTTGACTCTGCTTAATTCGTTTGTTTGCCATGTACTTGCGCGCTAGTGCGGTTAACGTCTGGGTATTAATTAGGGACAATGTGTCTATGTGTCTATAAACTATAATATTGTTATGTGAATAGTATTCTTATAACATACAATGGAACCTCGTTTACTCGAAATGCTATCTCGATCAAATCCTGATTTCCCCTGATGTCCCTCAATTACACAAAAAGTTGACTAGATATAAATTGGTTTACACATGTACATACACGCATATTATACAATGTTTTCTCACTCCCTCATGGTTGTTATCTACATCCCGCACAAATTGAAATTGAAATTAGGATAATTCGAACTCGGTTGACTCGAACTAAACCTTTGAGTGAAAATTCAAATTTCCCTTATAACTCGAACTCTGTTTTTTGGGTGTCGAAACTCGCTTGAAATTCAATAGCATTTACTCAAACTAGCAGTAAACTCGAACTTTCGTCCGTCCGTTCTCTTGTTATGTCGAGTTATTTCGAGTTAACGGGGTTCTACTGAATTTATAAAGATCATATCATATACAGTCCGGTTCTCAAAAAGGTTGTCCAAATGAAAATACGATTAGTCATTAATAAACATATTTGCATATATCATATTTTCAATTTTCTGGCAAGAATTTTAACTTTATTACAAAACTACAATCAATTATACACAATATATAATATGTACTTTGGTATTTTGAGTTGAAATTCCTGCGAGAAAATTGAAAATCTGATATATACAAATGAGTTTATTAACGACTAAACGTCTTTTCATCTGGACAACTTTTTTGAGAATGACTATATATATAATCTCTTTGTAAACATATTATAGGGATACTATTTGCAGACCAATGGAATATTACACGTGTAATAATTATGAACCAAAAAAAACTTGTAATCCCGTAAGTAACCCCGTAATATGAGATCAATATATGTAGGAAGGGTTTGATATTACTGAACATATTTAAAAACTCAATTAATTTAAGGTGGCCCGATCCTATTTTCTATACAGCCTAATCTTTCTGAAGCGCATTTCTCGTAAACTACACTTCCAACGATTTCTTTAATAAACAAAATCAGGCAACATTTATGCTGCCTTTTAATTCCCTGCTGCCTGTAGACATTAGAGAAGAGAAGAGAAGAGAAGAGAAGAGAAGAGAAGAGAAGAGAAGAGAAGAGAAGAGAAGAGAAGAGAAGAGAAGAGAAGAGAAGAGAAGAGAAGAGAAGAGAAGAGAAGAGAAGAGAAGAGAAGAGAAGAGAAGAGAAGAGAAGAGAAGAGAAGAGAAGAGAAGAGAAGAGAAGCAGTTAACGAGCAATAAGCACAAATAGTCCACTATCGATACATTGGTAAGAGATCACGCACAATTGCAAATCAATTCAAAACGGGACCGGCTCCGGTCTAACAATCGGAGAAGTCGCAATTAGAACATTTCATTTCCCCGAGCCTCAACCTGACCTCATTGTTGACTCAAACAAATATATAGAAAGTTGGCTACTTTGCCATTATAGTTACATTGTTTTAAAATCATGTAAATGTCTACAATTGATATCTTCTTGAAGTCACAAGTCTAACCATGCCTTTGCTTGTCTGTCCTACGAGCAAACATCTATCAACACCTGTTTTTCGTTGTCGACTAATATCTTTTGTCGTACATTGCTTTCCATCTCGTGTGAATTAAATTAAAAACTTCGGTTTTAGCACTAATTCGTTGTACTTAAGGCATATCAATTTCGTTGTCTTTGCTGTCAATACCCTGTGGAATCCTTTAATCTTTTAATATGGTGAAAGTTCTTGTTTGTTCTGTAGTTTAGACGGATGTTTTAGAGTTTTACGTAGTTGCATTTTAGGCAACATTAAGCACTTTTTAGTTTGGTTTAACGGCTTAATTGTGAGTTGTTCTGATTGGATCCCAATAGTCTCCTTGACGTTTCTACTAAAACTATTATAGCATCTATTCACGTTCACTTCACAATATATGTATATATATCAGACACTTTTGACAAACATCAAAGTTTATTGATTTTCCAAGATGACATTTCAACGTATAATTGTTCTTGCTTGTTGTGTGCTCGTTGTTTTCACTATTCTAAAAGATGAAGTGAAGGCCATTAATAACGCGCCTTGTCTTGGGTGTGATCCACCTTGCTGTCAAAAACGCCAGAGTTTACGAAAGGTAAGGATTGTTTAGAAAATATGCAAGGGTATTCAAAATCTTAACAAATATGTGCGTAGAAGATAATCAAATAGAACCTTACGAAATGAAGGTAACAAATCGCAGTGCTTTGAAGTTCAAGCAAAGTTAATATTAACGAATATAATAATATTTTTTTCTTTTTTGAATTAAGAAAATTTGGTTTCTATATCGTGATTGCTACGATTGCAGAAAACTGTGTAGAGCAGTCATGTGGAAGTCACACTAGCTAGCAATAGCAGCGATCGCTATTGGAGATTTTGTTTCTATCTTAGTGATCGCAGCAAACGTAGGGTTCACAATGAAAACCATATATTGGTAAAAAAAGCTATTTTCTGCGATTTTCCTCACATAATATTTGTCTTGCACAATATATCTCTCGGGTAGGGATGGCGTTAGCAACAAGAACAAAAGCGGGTTTTCAATTTGTTGAATCAACATATAAGATGTCGAACACAATTAAACACACAGAAATGACGCTGTATTTTTGTCCTCAATTAACTCACCGATTTTATTTCACAAACAAAATAAATCTGCCGCTTTTTCTTCCTTGCAGTGTAATTTGAATATCACTCACTTTAGCTTGATTTTCATTAGATATACACCTATTTCAAAAAAGGTTGTCACCGCTAAGAGCGATAGGCGCGATAGGTAATAGGTCATTCCAAGACCGCAAAGCACTATTAATTTCTAATTGATTTACATATGAATAGCCAAATATTTGATGGAAGAGTGTAAAGAAAGATTTAGGATGGCTTAATTAAGAAATCAATAGTACTTTGCGGTCTTGGAATGACCTATTACCTATCGCCTATCGCTCTTAGCGGTGACAACCTTTTTTGAAATAGGTGTATACTAGAAAATAATACCGGGAAAATTAAAACTGCCACTTTGGAACTCGAACTCGAACTCAAACTCGAACTCGAGTCATAGAAAACTCATTGACCTCATTGCTCTATTGCTGCTATTGCTGACATGGCTACGCCGGCATATCGTCAAGACTGCTTACTGTAACTTTGAATCCACAAGATGACATATAGCTTGTCTTTTTCTATGCAGAGATTACTCAGCCAAGAAACTGTTGGTGACATTTGCGCTGTGGCAAGAAGTCTAAATTGCGCATTTCAACAGAAGACCTCACTAGACCCGAAAAATTAAAAGAAAATTTGTCAAAGAAAAAAAGGAGCAAGCGAACGAATTCATGACATTGGAATTACGTACAAAAATGCAAAAATACCTGGTAGTATGATGGCAGACAAATCATGTAGCAAAACTCGATTCATAGTGAAGCCATGACAATAAAGTTCAATTTAGCTGCAAATTAGACTTATTAATTCTCGATTAGTCGATTAGAGTATGAGCGATAGGAGACTGACGTGAAACTTGTGCTCGTTATTATAATTTCTTGTCTCAGTATCAGTTGACATTAAATAAGCGTTTTATTTCCCCTTTTTTATCCTAATTTCATGAATCCTTTTAAACTCTCTTCTACCTCTTCGTGTCAACCTTGTAATAACAAAATATTGCTCTCCCGGCCCGTCCCGGGGTAAACATACAAATGTCCTAAAAATTGCCATCGTTAAATAGCTAACCGGCTTACAGCTAGAGCTTAGAACGAAAGTGAAGAATATCGTTCTTACTCAGAGAAATTAGGGATCATGAAAATTGTGTGACCTAAGGGACCGTTCATTTTTTATCAGGGAGGGGGCGGTGGAATTCCAGCAGGAGTCCATACAAGAAAAACTAGCCCCCCTCTATAAGCCTGATTTTTTTTAATGACCCCCCTCTCCCCCCAAAAAAATTCCACCGCTCCCCTCCCTCCCTCCCTGATAAAAATGAATAGGGTATCAAAAGTTTGTTGCAGTTGTATAAATGTTAGCAATCCATGTACTTTAATGTCAGATTATTTCGTACAGGCCCGTAGGCTGCATTCTGAATGGGGATTCGTTTCGGAATCAGGGTGGATCATTTTTTGTAAAGAACAAAGCTCTTGCTCTTCTGAGAGCAAGCAGAACATTTTCAGAAACCATTTACAATAACGACATTATGCGAGCGCGTAAGTAAGGCATGAAAGTAACTCAAAAGTACTACATTTCTGATTCAGTAAATGAGTAGTTAGCACATATAACTAGTTTCGGATTTTGTAATATCAGTACATTTTAATTTGCGATCGCGAAGCGCGAGCCGCTCAGCGATAGGCAGTAAAGTAGTAACTCAGAAATGTTCTATTCTGTTTCCCTTACTTAAAAATAACTGATAAAAGCTCATTGGTATGATGTTTTTGAATGGCCCCCCCTTTTGACATTGATTCTTCTACATGTGGCCCCCCCTCTATAGGCCTGATTTGTTTGAATGGCCCCCCATATTTCCACCGCCCCCCTCTCCCTGATAAAAAATGAATGGTCCCTAATGAGCCAACAAGCTGGGCTTCCAGTGGCCACCAGTACAACTTTAGCTGGTAAACATGAGTTTGGGTTGCCTGTGTTTCACTGGCAATGCATACTGGGATGTCTTAGAGACACGTGATCAACTGAGGGCGACATGACAGTTGATAGTGGATTCGGAATGAAAGGACTGAATTGTGATTGAGGGTTTTCGACGAATATGGCGGTTTACTGTTTGGTTGTGGAAAGAAAACATGATGGTAAGTGGTTATTAATTGCAATAGAAATGTTTTGCGTTCGTTAATTATGTGATTTTATGCCGATAAGTCACTCGACGTAGCGATTCAGATACAAGGCAAAATGGCGCCAAAGCCTGTGTTTATAGTGTACCTTCCCCTTCGTAGTTAGTGAGATATTTTTAATCGACCTAGTGTATAGTTGTTTTCTTTCCTAAAAAGGTTTTCGACTTTTTTCTCGGAATAAAAACTCTATGATGTTCGATGGAATATTCTTCCCTGTTGATAACTGAGCAATACTATCGCCAACTGAAATTAATCAGTCAATCAATGCTCCGAATCGAGTAGACTAGCCGAGGTTCCAAAAAAACTGACTCAAAGTCAAGACAAGAACACTTTATTCTACTCGTCGGTGTTGCATATTACAAGTTTGACTTTAAGTTTATCTTAGAGAATATAATAACAAGCCAAACGAGCTCACTTTATAGAAGCAAGTCTACAAGTTAATTGGGCTATTCCAAAAAATATCCGAACCCTCCCTTTGGAGGAAATATGGAATTTCCAAGGGACCCCTCCAATTTTTGCAAGTGGATTTCCAGGGTGAACGGATAATTCCCTAAGTGGATTTCCAGGGGAGGTTCAAAATTTTTGGTTGATTTTCCAAGGAGGTATAAACATATCCCAAGTGGATTTCCAGGGGAGAGTGCAAAATTTTTGATTGATTTTCCAAGCTGATATAAGCATATCCCAAGTGGATTTCCAGGGGAGAGTGCAAATTTTGATTTGATTGAAAAAGTTTCCATGTGAACTTCCAAGGACTGTGGTTATATTTTGTTCAAATTTAATTTTCCAGCAAGGTTTTCGTCTCCCTTGCTACTTGTCATCTTATCCAGTGCATGAATGGCACAGTTGAATATAGAAGAATATTTCCTAACATGCTAGTAGTCGATATTTTGAAAAAGAGGGATTGTACTTTATTGTAAAATTGTACAATTGTACATATGTACTCCATTTAAGATTGGTACTAGTAATATTTGTTATCACACTAAATTGTAATAATAATAATAATAATAATAATAATAATACGGAATTTCTATAAATAGACAACCTGAGTGGAGATTTTATTCACACTACAGGTGTAAGATACTGCTTAGCCTCGACCCCAAGACCTGGGGCTTAGAGACTAAGCACACTCTGCAGAATGAGGGTGGTCCCTATGACCGCAGACGTCTGCATACCACCCAGCACGTCTGGAATACCCAGATCTTTCAGGTACCCCTCAAGATTACTAGACACGACCCCTAGACAACCAACAACCAACGGAACCACCTTTGTTGACACCCGGTGCAACTTTCGTATCTCCTTTGCAAGAGGAGAATATTTAGCAATTTTCTCCTCTTCCTTCACCACCACATTACGATCCCAAGGCACCGAGAAATCAACAAAGGTCCACTTACGATAATAATATAATAATAATAATAATAATAATAATAATAATAATAACCGCTTAGCAACATGTTGAATGACACTGGATGTGGGTACAGTATCGAAAAAGTGAAAGTTGATCATCTGTTTTACATAGATGATCTAAAACTGTATGCAAAAAACGACCACCATCTTGAAACACTACTTCATACTGTACATCACTTCAGCAACGACATAAATATGACTTTTGGTCTGGAAAAGTGCGCTAAAGCTACTTTTATGAGAGGAAGATTAACAAAAACAACAAACATTGAACTTGATATCAACACAGTTATAAAAGAACTTGACCAGGAGAAGACCTACAAATACTTGGGTATCGATGAAAGCGATGGAATACAACATTCCAAGATGAAAGAAAAGGTGAGAAAAGAGTACTACAGAAGAGTCAGATTGGTACTTCAGAGTGAGCTGAATGGAGCCAACAAGATCCAGGCTATTAACACATTGGCAGTGCCTATGGTATCCTACAGTTTCAACATCATAAACTGGAAGTTAAGCGAGATCAAAAGACTAGACGTCAAGACAAGGAAATATCTTACGATGAACCGTATGCACCACCCTAAAGCGGACGTTGATAGATTGTACGTAAAGAGGAGAGAAGGAGGCAGAGGACTCATTCAGATCAAAAACTCATACAAATTGTCAACTATTGGTCTAGATGCGTATCTTAAAGACCACCAAGACCGCCTTCTGCATCTAGTATATAAACACGAAAACAACAAAAAGATGTACTCAATACACAAAGAAAGTCAAAAGTTTAAGTCTGAAAGCAAAGAAATCGTTGTGCCGGAAACTGCACGCGCATCGAAAGAAAAAGAAAATCCCAACACTGAAAGAGCAAGGATGATAAAGACCGCGTTCAAAGACCACCTACAAAAGAACCAAGTCGACAGGTGGGAATCTAAGCCCCTTCATGGCCAATACCCAAAGCAAGTCAACCAAGCAGATGTCGACAAACAAAGAACGCACAACTGGCTAAAAGGTACGGGACTAAAGTCAGAGACAGAGGGACTCATCGTAGCTGCACTAGCTAGCTGCACGTAGATCAAGCGCTATCCACAAGGTACTACGAGAGGAAGATCCTAGGAAAAGATATAGACATCAAATGTAGAATGTGTGGTCAATATGACGAAACCATCGACCACATTGTAGCAGGCTGCCCTGTTCTCGCAAAGAAAGAATTCGTCGAAAGGCATAACAGAGTTGGTATGTATGTTCATTGGAAGCTCTGCAAACACTACGGCGCTAATTCTGGCAAGAGATGGTATGAACATGAAACGGAGAAAGTAGTGGACAACGAAAGAGCAACAATTTTATGGGACATGCAAGTTCACACTGATAAGACCATTAAGGCCAACAGGCCAGACATTATAGTTAAAGACAAAGTGAAAAATCAGTGCTTGTTAATAGATGTATCAATTCCATCAGAACGAAACGTGTCTTTAAAACAGTTGGAAAAGATTTCAAAGTACAAAGATCTTGAAATAGAAATTAGAAAGATGTGGGGTATGGAAACTAAAACCATACCTATAGTTATTGGTGCTCTAGGCTTAGTTAACAAACGACTAGAGTATTATGTCAAGCAGTTGCAGGGGAACATTGAAATCAGTGAACTACAGAAGACTGCCCTGCTAGGAACTGCTCATATCATTAGGAAAACTTTAATGATCAGCTGATTGTATTTGTAATTCTTACTTTCCTTAGGTCCATGGATTGGACTCGGTAAGCTTAGAATATTGTAAGAAAAACGCACTAGAATTGTGAATAAAGATAATAATAATAATAATAATAATAATAATGTAGTTTATTCCTACAAAATTGCAGTTTAACAACTGGATTACAATGGGGGATCAGATTACACAATACATACAATATAAATAGAATTACTAATCATATATTTTATTAATGAATAATGATGAAAAAATTCCATATGATAAGACAATATCTAATATGATAATATAAAAATTAGGTACTACCTAATAGCGGAGCTCCCATTTCTATGTTCTTGATTCAAATGAATTGGGATTCCTGTGTTAATTGCCCCAATTGTAAAGGTCTTGAAAGATGAAAAAGTTGAAATGAAGATTATGAAAATGAAAATTAAGGCATTTGCTTTGGTTTGTATATACTCTCTCCCTTTGGTCTCCTGTGAATTGTATGGGCTTGTAAGCTTGAAGTGACCTTTATTATAGTATATTTCAATATTCAGATACACTGTCAGATTTCATAATTGACTTTGTAGTGGTTCATAATTCTCAGGAATAGAAAGCAAAAATCTCCAAAACCTTATTTCATTGATACAAATAATTAACCCTTTTCAACATCCTGGATATTGCAGAACTACATCTCTTGATTTGCTTGTTTTCACTATATTGTGACATCTTGTTTTTTTTTTGTGGTTTAGTGTTGTTGTTGTTGTTTTGTTTTGTATTTTTAATGACACACTAGGTGAATACTTGTCTCTTCCAGATTACACTGATAATACAATTTAAAGTGATGATAAAAACAGCTACTTGACACAACAAGAAAACAAGGAATTACTGAAGTATTTTCAATTTGCATTTACTAGTAAGGTCTCATATGGGCTCAAGGAGCAACTTCATGCTCAATGGTAAAACAACTCTATTTTGCATGCAAATTCTTTCCTTTTTCCTGTCATTAGTCAATCAGTTTCATTAAATTCCAGACCGTTCCAAACTTGAACTGTATATACACATTATCCGGGTTGAAATGAGTTCAAAATCAATTTTTTATAAATTTTATTATTAAAAGTAGTGCAAAAAGTTCACTGTAAAACAATGTCATTATACATTTATTACTTGAGGGTTTGTCTAAACTTAGCCACAGTTCAACGTGCATAAGCGTCTATTTTTTCAAAGTCATCAGTCCCAAATAAAAGATAAATGATCAAATATAGGTACAACGGACTTTTTGACATCAGATTTTTTTCTCTCAGGGTCTTTACCTTGAAGTGCTTTCCTTGTTGTCTTTCAGTCCTCAGTCCTTGTTTCACACTCGATGCAGACGATTCTTAATTTTCAACTTTGGCTAGATTTTTAAGCAGCTTTACTGAAGGCATCTTCACGAAACGAAGAATACACAATCCTCAATGACTCATTCCTTATGAGAAGTTTTTTGAAGGTACGAATCCAACTTAAAAGTCGTCCAGTTTTGTAAATGTTCTCTGTGTCCTTCGTCTTTCGAGCAGTTTTTGAAACAACACCGGGCCTGAAAAAATTCAAACGTACGGTTTTTTTTGCTTTAACTCGTCAAGATTAGCACCGATTAATGATCATGAAAATCGCTAAATTTTTACGAGGTTTTCAGAATGATATTTTTAAGTTTTGCAAGTTTAAAACAGCAAGGAAACTTGTAAATTTTCAGTTTTCAAAGTGTCAGCGCGCATCAAGTTGGCGCCAAAAAGCAATCAGCCAATCAGCATCGCGATGGGCACGGACGGACGGACGGATGGACGGAAGTGACGTATACTCAGGATCCATGAAAAATCAACTGGATGGGTTACCATTTTTTCTTAGGTATGGTGCTCCGCTCGCGTGGGCCTTTGGCCCGCGCGGGAGCTCCGCTATAAATAAGAACATATGATAAGCATCAACTCCAATAATCATAAATTGAATATTTCTATGTACAGTCTACAAATTCATATAAATTTTATTATGGTATGACAGTCATTGCTTAACGAGGGGAGAGCCACCATTTTAGAAGCTGCTGAAACTTAACATGACCCATGCAGTACCTAAAGTTTAAAATCCCTATACACGACTTTCATAATGGCCGCTGCTAATTAGCATAAATAGTGAAAAATTACTATTTCTGGAACTGTATCAATTTGAAATTATTTAGATTGTTGATTTTGATAATTTGTGCAATTTTCAAAACAAAACATTAAATCCTTGACAAGATATGGGGATTTAAAATTCTGAAAATGCACCAAAATGAGGCTACCAAGGCTTTTGGTCAAAATTACATACAAAACTCTCTATTTTTGAGAGCGCATAACTTTTTTGATATTGAACCAAAAGTGATAAAATTTTCTGAAAATATTTGTCTTGAAGTAATTTCTCAAATAGCATTGATAATTTCTTGCACAAGGCCCTCATTTTCTCTACTGGAAAAAACTGAATTATGAAAGTGGTCTATAGATGTTACAAAATACAAGACCCTCCATGAGAGGCGAGACTCAACATTAATACTGAAATAAACCTCTGAAATATGCATAGCTATTTTAGACCTAAATACATGTAATGACTGCAAAGTACTAGTGTGACAGATTAATTACAGAACAGGATTTACACCTACCCTTCATTATGAAAAAACAATGGATTTAGAGCCAAAATAGCAACTTTGTTGAACAATCACCCTAGTTGTAACATGTTAGAGTGTATTTTGCAGGCTAATGTTAACCATACTATCCCCGTTTTCATTTCTGACTTAGCAAAAAACTTTCAATCCACTGGACAAAATTGGGGGGGGGGGGGAAGTGGGAAAGACACCCTAGGCTTTGGTCTCTTCTTACAAGTATGTCCATTCAAGAATCACCATTAGATACCATTGGTGAAATGTGTTTTACCAATGGTGTCTATTGGTGAATTTCCACAGGGTTCCCTCTAAAAACCCTATCACAATATGTACGCTCGTGTTTGGGATTCCTGTGGTATCAATTGCTTGGCTCTGGGATTCCTGTGGTATCAACTGCTACGGCCGGCTTTACCAATGGTACCAATGGTACCATTGGTAAATTGAATTCACCATTGGTGAACCATTGGTGAAGTATGGTCTTTTTGGTAAATTGATACCCTGTGTGAATAATTTGATCACAACCGGCCACACTGATCGTCATTTTCAAAAGCTGAAGTTCTTTATAAAAGTCCTTTGATCGACTGTTCGCTTAGCAATCGATGACAACTGGCCATAAAATATAATGTTTGTCAGTATCGTTGTTTTCAAAAGTGACCTGAAGTTCTTGGATACAAAAGTCCTTTGATTTATTGAATAATTCGACTGTTTGCAATCGATCACAATCGATCACAATTAGCAATCGATCACAAGTGGCCATATTATAATATAATGTGTGTTATCAGTCGTTTCCAAAAGCTGAAGTTCTTGGATACAAAAGTCCTTTGATTTATTGAATAATTCGACTGTTTGCTTAGCAATCGATCACAAGCGGCCATATTACAATATAATGTGTGTTATCGTTGTTTCCAAAAGCTGAAGTTTTTTGATTAAGCGATAAAGCGGCTATACAAGGTCCTTGATTGTTGATCACAACTGACCACGCAACCGATAAATTGTAGTTAACCGGCCATCTAAATTTTTGAAGTTTTTATGTTGGAGAAAGAGGCTTGTAATATTCAAGGTATTTTGGTGATTTACCCATGGAGAATATTTCGATTAATCACAACCAGGAATCAGCTACATGATGTGTGTTATTGTCGTTTTCAAAAGTCGAGGTTATTGGATAAGCGATCTTTAATTTTAGTTAATTGCACTGTGTTCTAATAATAATATATGGCTGTTGAGTTCGTTTATAAATCAATCGCCCATTGAATCCATCACATTCACAAGCGGCTGAGCAATCTTTATTGTTGTTTACCAAATTTATCTTACTGTAAAGATGGAGCGTCTTGCTTATTAGAAAGAAAAAACTGCATAAAACATCGCTTACGTCTGCTCACGCATACTATCATCTTCCAGCAATATATGAAATAAATTCGGGAATGGCAGGGGGAGGGGGAGGGGGAGGGGGAGGGGGAGGGGGAGGGGGAGGGGGAGGGGGAGGGGGAGGGGGAGGGGGAGGGGGAGGGGGAGGGGGAGGGGGAGGGGGAGGGGGAGGGGGAGGGGGAGGGGGAGGGGGAGGGGGAGGGGGAGGGGGAGGGGGAGGGGGAGGGGGAGGGGGAGGGGGAGCGGGGAGGGAGGGGGAGGGGGATCCTTCCCCTCCCCTTTGATATAAGATAGATAGATAGATAGATATAACTTTATTTAAACACGGTTAATTCATCAGGGGTACGTTTACAAATAATCATTAAAATAATCAAATAATCTATACTCTAATCCTAATTATATATATATTAAAATAAATAAAAACGGTCAACGGAATTCATTGAGAGATTCTGCCTGCCTTATATTATTCGGTAGCTTGTTCCATAATTCTGCCCCACTATACGTAAAAGTGCTTTTGAGGTAATTGGTGCGCGGCAGAGGAACATCCAGTTTATTGGTGGAGTCTCGCAGTGAATAGCTGATGGTATCACTCTTGGATACAAATTTAGAACTAAGGTATTCAGTAGTGAGACCATGCAGGGCCTTGGATACCAGGATAGCCTTTTGTTTTTGTTGTTGAACCCTGAGGGAAGACCATCCCAGATTTTCAATCAAGGCCCCAGCATCCGCGTCATAGTTAGAGAAGGTCAACACCCGTGCTGCTTGGTTCTGGAGCTTTTGTAATTTGTCCGAGAGTGTTTTTCCACAATTTCCCCAGACAACGTTACAGTAGTTGAAGTCGGGTTGCACCAAGGCATTAAAAATAAGGTGTAATGTTGATGATGGGACTAACAGCCTAATTCGTTTTAGGGCCCCAATACCAGATGCAATTTTTTTGGAAAGCTTTTCAATGTGATCTTTCCAGGTGAGGTTGGCGTCTATGAGTACACCAAGCGATTTAGCTGTACTTACTTGGTTAATTGGTACTCCATCAAATTCGAGTATTGGTGTGGCAGCAAGGGTGTTGAGCTTTTGCCGTGATCCAATTAACATGAACTCTGTTTTAGTCATATTTAAAGTAAGTTTGTTTATGGATAGCCAGTAACTGATGTTCCCCAAGTCAGCATTAAGACGTGATTGAATCAACGATGGGTCACTATCAGCATATGTCAGATGAGTATCGTCCGCATACATTCTTGGCTTAGAGTTTGAAAGACAATTTGGTAGATCATTTATATACAAGAGGAATAACAAGGGGCCTAAGATTGTTCCTTGGGATACAGTGCATTTTAAGGTACATGGTTCAGAAAGCGAACCATTGAGAAAGCATTGTTGTGTGCGGGTATTAAGATACAATTTAAACCAATTATAGGCATCTCCTTGTATTCCATATGCGCACAACTTATATAAAAGAATTTCATGATCAACTGTGTCAAAAGCCTTTTTTAGGTCTAAAAACACTACGGCATTGACATTGCCACGGTCGATGTTATATGCCCAACTATCAGTTGCCTCTATTAACGCCGTGACGGTGGAGTGCAAAGAACGAAACCCCGATTGGTGTTTTGAAAGTATACGATTTTCTGATAGAAATGAATATAGCTGGTCGTATACTATCCTTTCAAACACCTTGGCTATTGTAGAAACAACAGATATTGGGCGATAGTTATTTACATCGTTTCTTTCACCTTGTTTAAAAAGTGGAGTGACTCTCGTGCATTTCCAATCGTTTGGGAAAACGCCGTGTTGCAGAGAAGTGTTGAAAATCTTACAAATAGAAGGTGAAATAAGATCGGCACATTCTCGAATGACTCTGGCAGATATCATATCTAGACCAGTTGCTTTTGATATGCTTAACTGGTTTAGGAGGGAAATTACTTTGCTTTCAGTTATTGGGCTAAACTGAAATCGGTTTTCAGTGCCGATGAGATATTGAAGATAACTTGCGTTATCATCACCATCTTCAGATGCACATGGAATATCCTTAGCTAGCTTTGGTCCAATTGTTGCAAAAAATTTGTTAAATGTATTTGATAGTTCAGAAGGCTCAGAAACTGAAATACCTTCAAATACTCATGAGACGTGAGTTCGTTAATAGTTTGCCTAGTCTTTCGAGAATTACCTTTGTGAGTATGAAACGCATTTTTATAATGATGCTCTTTAGCAATTTTAATGCTGTTATTTACTTTGTTTCTTATTCTCTTCCTTTCGCCCTGGCTTCCCGAGGATGGCGTGAAAACCCTGTATTAACTAAAACCGATTGTTACTTAAGTTTACGACAATTGCAAAAGAGAGTAGTTTTTGTTTGGCTGCACCCAAGCTACTCCAGAGCGATAATAAAGGGTGATAGTCTCCTACGCAGCCACTGTAGTTGAATATTTCATGCATGTGAAAGCAAAAATGTAGAAATCACACCAGAACAATTACTCCAGTTGACAAATTTCCCAGCTGTCAAAATAAACATTCTCTAACAGCAAACAACAGCATTGAAAGTCATATGTAAAAGAAGACGTTTTATTCCTAGCAAAATTTCTATTGGTTTTTCGCGGTTTATTCAGTTACTTTTGAAACTGGTCTTTTAGTGATCGCTGGACATCTACCCGCCATCTGTTCTTCATCAATTTCCTCTTATTGCAAGTGATTTCATCAGCTCATAACATATACTGAGTTAATGCTGGTTTGTTAACATTTTTTATATCCAAACTAAGTTAAGTCTGTTTTAAAAGCGGCCTTGTGTTCCATGTGGAAATTTCAGCCGTTATATAAGACTTTCCCGGCACCCCTGTTGTTAAGCCGTTGAAAACAAATCAGGAAATGACAAAAATGCCGAAACAAAGATGTAATCACCTGTATAAATGAAGTTGTACTGGAACTCATCATAAATTAGCTTCACCTTATTTAAAACAATGACGACTCTGTTCCCAATGATTAAAGTGATCAAATTGGCCACTGTGGGTAGTTTTAAAACTTAGAAACTCCAGAAAATTATACAGTGAAAACTAAGCTAGTTTTGTCAGGCATCTTAACACTCCAGCCGTTCGGTCACGTCATTCATGTCTGTTTGTCACCAGTTTTAGTTGCATTTTAAAATACGAATAAAAGAACAACAAAAATAGATGCATAACATACGCACCTGGGGTTTCGATATGGTGAAACCATATGGGATCCTTTGCACAAGAGAGAGTGCAACCTCCTCAGATTTGCATTGGGCCATGTAGACACAAGGCATATCAATGCCTCCACCCACGCTGAACAACCCCCGATGAGAAATTCTTTGAGGGGCTGTTGGAGAACTGAGGAAATTGATAGTGTAAGCGTTTAAATATTTTTCTTTCGTTACTGTTGTTGTTTCCACCAACGGGTTAGTAAGCGGACTTACCATTCAACACGCAAAATATCTCCTCGATCTTTTAGGGGAGCAAGTACTTGGGTCAATTCTTTTGGCATGGAGGCCTGTGTTTGTCCACTTCTCGTTATAAAGAAAGCATTATCATCATGCACGGAGTGAACTCTTGTCATTACATACTGCCTTACCACTAGCAGATGCGCATTTGTGGCATGGAAGCCTTTAAGGATGCTGTTGAAGTAAGCTTTTGTAGTTTCCATAATTTTTCGGTATGTTCAACTGTTTGGACCAAAGCGCTTCTGTAGAAGTTTATTGTTCACTAACAATAAGAATCCACCTTGAACTGTCAATCAACTTGATGACTTGTCAGCATTTTAAAGGATCGACAAATCATTGTATTACGTTAACTTTTCAGAGAGATTCAAGATGGAATTTCTTAATCTGATAGAAATTGAGAGTCAGCAATCTTGTTGTACTCTTTTTGATGTTGACAAAGAAGATTTTCTTTCTGACATCAGAACACGAGCTTCAACAGAATGCAGTGATCTGATGCCAAAGTATTATAAGTTCTGTCGCGCTTCTGGTACAAGTATCTCTGACAAACAAGAACTTGCTGTGAAGGTGACAGCAATAGCCTATTTAAAGGAAGAGGAGTACTATCTGAAGTTCAAGGTTCATGATCCAGAGGAAGAAGAAAAAACTCCAGAAGAAGTCTTCTCGGAGCCTTCAATGCCAACAGAAGATTTCGGTGCAAAAGAGTTCAATCGAACCCAATCACTGCAATCAAGTGACGATGAATCACATGGTGCAAGCATATCAGATGAAGAAGATTGGAGTGTCAAAGAAGATAAATCAGCAACTCCTGCCAAGTCGACCATGAACATGATGCTAGGCCTTCGATCACCAGACTCATGTAGCCTTAAGGGAATCAAAATATACAGTGACCTTGAAAGAGACAGTGCCATTGGCAAAGAAAAAGAGAGAAGGGTGTTCTGGAATAGCAAGGCAAAAAAACTATCTACGCAGTGCTCCACCAAGGCCGAAATCCATACTGCCATCCACAATGAATGGCGCCTTAAGAAAACTGAAGTAATGATGGGTGAAAGTAGCGGTTTATCGTCCTCAAAGGGCAAGAAGGATACTTTGGGAAAGAACAAAAAGTGTGTGGAAAACGCCAAATTCACAGTTGAAAGTTTGTCAAACAAACTTAATGAGCTTGGACGAATTCCTTCCAAGACTTTAGAACAGAGAAGGAAATACAGAGAAGTGAAAACAAAGTACGACAAAGCATCAGTTGAACTAAAAAAAGCACAAGACGCTCAGGAAAACCTTAAAGAAAGCAAATTCGTGATTAAATAACAATATAGTCGGACACTACCCTGCTAACAGAGTAGACCTTCCTGTAGTTGTAAATCTTACGGAATTCAAACAAATTTAACCTTTCGAGTGAACTGTTTTATTTAACTGGTACAGAAAGACTCTGTTTATAGCATTAGAATCTGTTCATTTCATGAGACTCTTGATGACCGGAAACAGTTTCACTGTGGTAAAACTACGCAACGAATACTTCGCTCAGTTGTTTTGTTATCTCAATCAAAATCAAATCAAACAATAAAATGATGATTAACACTGATCGTCTTTATTATTGGATTACAAATTAGTAACAACAAGATCTGAGCTCTTTAAGGAACTACTAATTAGTTGGTTTGGCTGCAAAAATCAGTGCTAAAGATCATTTTTCTTTGTAAGGTACACGTGGCCGGGTATTCCAACTCACAGAACTAAATTAAGGCATTAATTACATTCAGTCAGTCAAGTCAAGGGGAAAGTGGGCAACGGGTAGACTGTGGGATTCAGTCATAATCATTGTTTCAATGAGAATAACTGTACCATTCGCTGCAAGCCCTGGAAAACTTTGTCAATTCTGCTTATTTTTATTTATTTGTGACCCTATTTGCGAAAACTGGGCTTAACGAAATGAGCGTTATCGCATTATTTCATTTCAATGCATTTTGGACCATTGAGAATGCGTTAGCAAACATTACCAACGCTTTGAAAAACATTCCCAACGCTTCCGCATGCATTCTCAGATCGTTGCAATAGCATTTGAGAAACCATTCAAAAACAATCTAAACATTTTGGTGAGCATTCTCGGATCGTTGGCATAATGACAAACCGTTTGAAAACAGTCCCAACGTTTTGGCTAGCATTTGAAACACATTCCCAACACTTCAATCAATCCAAATACCGTTGGCGCTCATTGTTGAATACACTAAATCGTAGTTTAATAGATAATTATTTTGTATTTTCAGATAATAAATTACATTGAAATGATGTAAGGCCTAGCTAAATAATAGCGAAGGAAAATTCAATAAACATTATTACGTTTCTGAGTTTTGGCTATGTGGAGAAATCCGATCAAATTTGAAACTCGAAACTTGTTCTTGAGGGATTTTTATTTTTACTAAAAAAACAAATATAACAATATAATAGTATTTACCATCGTTCAGAATGAATAAGAGTTAAAGATCACGCTTAGAATTGGAGACTGACGATTCATTACTATTTGAAGTTTCGAGATTTGCATCAACATTCACAGAGAGTAGCGATAAAAAAAACATAAGAAGTTACCGCCGATTCCTATGAAGCGTGACCACCAAGTCATCAACATTTGCATGTGCACGTTGCATTCAACGGATGTCAATCATCATTCCCCCACGAAAAATACAGATTTTACAAGTAAATTCAATTGCTATCGGTTAAAAAAATACGAAATATAATTTCTTAACGTATCTTGTGTCTGTTTGGGGTTTATTTGAGTTGATTTAAACTATCGAGGGTGATTGGCGTCCGTGTATTATGCAAAGAGCAAAAACGATATCAAATAATTGTCAAAGTCCAAGTAGTCGCGCTTCATCGGAATCGGAGGTAATTAATGTAATGAACCAGCAAATTGAAGTTTTGGCGGGTACTGAAATCGCTTTCAGTTGGGCTTTCAATTGAACTGCATAAAATGATTTCTTTTTGAACTTGAGAAAATGAGTCATAGAGTGTGTAGGATGTTGTCATCAGAAAATTGTGAATTTACTCACAATTTCGTTGCTACATGCCCAACAGATAAAAGGTCAACGGGTCTCGGTGTACTGGTCGAAACTGTGAATAAATTACTTGCGGAAAAAAATTATTTGAAAATTCTTACAATCAAGAATAAAACAAGTAGAAGTTCGTCTTTAAAAGTGTTAAATTTAAAATTTTCAAAGGAGTCCTTTTTGTGGACTTAGACTTCAAAAGCTGTGACCGACAGCCAATGAAAGTGTTACTACCCTGTTACTCTTTCGAGCCTAAGATATCCTTTAGCCTAAGATATCATATTGTTAAAACTAAATAAGTATTTTTGGCTCAATTTTCTATTTGAAACAATATCTCTCCCTAATTTATGTTTCAATCGTCTGTTTGTTTAAATACAGTTCAGGTAATTAGTAGTCTTGACTATTTGTGTTTGATTGACATAAGAGATTTGCTTAACTCCTGCTCCACCGGCAAAACTTTTATCTGTTCTGTTTTCAGTAATCTATGGTTAGTCAGCCAGTTGGCAAAGGTAATTTTACGAGGTCAAATTTGATGGGCTGCCGTTCAGGAAAAGATTCCAAATGCATTTTTAATGTTCTTTTAAATTGAAAGCGAACTACGTTGGTAATGCTATTAAAAATATAATCAAACGTTATCAACCATTCTCAGTGCATTGAGACAACGATATCCAATCATTTTCATCTTTTTGTTGAACGTTGGCAATGCATTCCTGTTATCAAGATCAGTATCAATGCATTGAGCAAATTATCAATTTCATTTCAACGTTCTGTCAGATCGTTGAGGAACATTCTCAATGCATTACAATGCGTTCAGAAGCGTTTAAAATGCACTTCAACGCTAATTTCGTTAAGCCTGGTTTTTGCAAATAGGGTCACATTTACATTCTGTTCCCACAAAAGAGAGTGGGGCACTTAACCCGCTAATCAAATCAAAAGAAAAGAAAACCATGAATACAGTGCCTAGTATTTATTTAAGAAAATTATACTGATCGCTCAGGTATATCAGGTGAAATTCATCACGTTAATTATAGAATTCATAGAAAGAAAATATTTGTAGATTGACATGACTCTATTAGCAGCTTATACATGAGAAAGCACAAAAATTTTGATAGGACACAAGTTTACAAACTTATGAGTGTCATCTCTTTGAAAATCCGAGCAAACAATCTCTTTAAATAACAAATTATATGACAATAGAGTCAATACCTGAAATGAATGCAGTTGAATATGAAAGATTTTAAAGCTATCGACAATTGTTTGGATCAATTTCTACTTTCTTTGCTAAATATTTGAACTAAGACTTACAATTCAATATATTGGCACCTAGTAACTACAGGAAGGTCTACTCTAGAAAAATGAAACCGTATCCGGTCAAGAGTCTAATGAAATGAACACGTGGAATGTGTGTTCGCCTTGTCGATCGAAGAACGTGAAAGACTGGATTACGCTTGACTGCCGGTCACAACCTTCAAATAAGGCCAGGCAGTCTGAAATTTATAAAACAAAAGGTGTCTACGACAACATGTGCTTACTGGTATAACTGTACTGACAATTTGTAAATAGAAACAAAAAGTCAAAACAAGAGTCAATTGAATACCAAAAAAAAAAAAACAATACAAATCACCAAATAAAACCATTTTATTAAAAATATAAATCTTTTATAATATATTTAAATATTTTATAATATAAAATCTTTTAGAAATTGCTGTAAACTACAGCTTCCAATCACATGTAAAATATTGTAAATGATAACAAATCACTGATAATAACTGTAACATATATACAATTTTTTGGGTATATGAATATGTAGTTTTGTTACTAAATCTTTTATAATATGTTGAAATCTTTTATATACACCTAATTGCAAAAAACGTTGTCATAAAAAGATAACTTTAGTACTTTAGCACTTAAAGAATACATTAATTGAAAATACAAAAGAAAACCATTCAAGCTAAACACTTTTTTTGTATTTTAATGTATTCCTAAAGTGCTAAAGAACTTAAGTTTTTTTTTTAGTTATGACAACGTTTTTGTAATTAGGTGTATCAATCTTTGGAAAATATAATTTGAATTTGCAGTTTTGACAACACTAAAAAATTGTAAATTTTGACAAATTACTGATAATATGAACTGTAATAATCATTAAAAAGTAGAAAATATTCATATCCTACGATGACTTTGTATGCTAAATATTGGAAGGCCCATTAGTGATGGGTGCTGGTGGTTAACTTGTTGAATTTGAATAACTATATAACAATAGAGTGCATATAACATATGTGTGAAAATGTTATTAATAATCAGTGCTATTTGGACAAAAGAAGTAGTAAAGTTTCACCGAATAGAATGAATGCTTTTAAAAGGAGAGGCAAACAAAAATTTTGGCTCAAGACACAAGCCTAACTGTATATTGACAAAGATGAGAAGTACATTAGTACAAGAATTACATAATAACAATAGGAGAATATAGACATTCAAGTTATAGCATTAGTGCTTCAGCCATTTGCTCAGTACTATTAGTGCTAAATAGTTGGCTAACTATTTCACACATATATTATTTGCACTCTATAAGTTTAATTATAACAACTTGATAATCAAAGCGTAAAAATTAAAATTACAATGGCAAAAATTGAGAAATCAAACTAGCACTTCTGTTGATAATGACTTTACAGCTATTGTTTGTGAGAAATAGTTTCTCGAGATCTTCCACAGAGATCTCTGGAAGGGAAGTATTGTCTTCAATGATTTTTAGAAAGCTTTCTATACTGTCATTAAAGCAAGTATAAGTACTTATTTTGTGATCCTGATTTAAAACTATCTGGCCAACCAGCTTCGTTTTAGCCAGTTTTAGTAGGGTTTTGATATTACATTTAGGACATTTAATCATCTCTATGTCGGGTGTAGGTTTTAATGTAGTATTGCATACAGGACATGATAAGGACTTCTTTATATCAACACCTATTATCAATGCTGAAACAGTGTTGTCTTGAACTAATGGTGTTTCTAAATTAATGTCTATGATATCTATTTCTTTGACGGTAGTGTATTCGTTGGTATTAAAAAAATTGACGTTCGTCAAATATTCGCACCTTAGCATTTTTGATGTGGTAGCTCTTGGCCACATGAATCTTGTTGATCAGGTGTTCCCATAGTACCAGTTTGGCGGCATCTGTTTCGTCTGCAACAATGGTGTCTGCTTTAAAGCGTTTCTGTGAATTTATAACAATTGGTTCCTTTTCCTCATCTTTGGACATAATTTTGATTTTCAAATCAATTGTCTCATAGACGTCAAGCTCCAAAGCATCTTTAACTGTTTTCAATCTCTGTCCACATATCACATTGTAGTCATAGTCAACTGTGGTAGGTTGTACTTTAATACTTTTATTAGCAGAATACTCCTCTTTGTCCTGGGTGATCATTTTACGTTTTGCACCAGTTATCTTGATGGGTGACTTCTGGGATGATGCTTTTACAAAGAGTGGTCGTTTTTCTGGTGAATAGCATACCATGCGCACAGTGCTATTCTCATCTGTTTGGATTTTGCAATCAAAGAATTTTAAACGAGTATTGGTTTGGCCAGTGTTGATATCGCTCAACAGGTGAACATACCCTTGTAAAGCTAGAAAAAAAGAGAGATAAATTACAAATGAAACACTGCTTTCATTAAGAGGTGTGAAATATATGTGAAATGCATGTGAATCACATTTAAAATACTTCACAGTGTTTTCACAAAGATTTGACATTACAAACATTTGAAAAAATAAACATGTAAAGATACTCTTTGAAATTGGGGAGCCATTTTTACATCTTCTTTTGACATTATGATATATTTTGTATTTTTTTTTTCAAAAGTTGCTGTTTAGAATATTTAACATTTATTAAATACATTATTTTACCTTCATTAGTAGAGGTAACATCTCCCATGTTGTCAGTAGTACAATATTGTCAGTGCTACAATAACAAAAATTTAATTGAATGAGAATTTTTAGAGGTTGTGCTTGTTGTAGATCAGGGTTTTGCATAAACAAGGAATTGGAATTTGTTGTTTATTTTTAAAGAATAATCCAATAATCCTAATGTGAGCAGAATCCATTATATAAGTATAGATAGATAAACAAAAGAAAGTGAATAAAATGCACATTTGAAATACTTACCTTAAATAAGATAATTTAATTAATTGAGAAATTAATCAGTAAAAGAAATTCGAGCTTAAGGCTCTAAATCAAGCTGATTGTTGTATATATAGATTTCTATATCACAGGTCTAGACATGGAAGGTTTCTATAAGTGCACAAATTGCTTTATGATCTGTAAAATATGTTTCTAAAATTTGCATTCTAACACATGTCTCTGGAACATTAGTATAAATATGGTCTATGCAAGTCCTGTTATTTGTGGTATAGCATGAAACTAACTGGTGATATCGATGGTTTCTAATAAAGAGATTGTATAAACATGCTCTGTCTGAATCACTTAACCAATTAACATTAAAGTCGCCAATAAATACATTCAGGTTTGATGATTGAGATATTAGTATATCTGATAATGCCTGACACAATTGTCTTAATGGCACACCTGGTGATCGATATACACCAAATATGTGAATATGTGGTGCAGTAATCAATTTTATAGCTGTTATTTCCACATCATTGATATTTCTAGAATATGGATAACCAGGGTAGAAATCAATATGGCTGTAAACTGCCATTCCACCATATGGTCTAACATTGTTTACCATTGTATCATCATTTCAAAATAAAGTATAGTCATTAATTGCATACATGCTGTCAGGGTCTGTATGACTAAATCTTGTTTCTGAGAAAATATTCACATCAACACATCAATGTGTCTATGCAAGGACCTTGCATTTAAGTAACATATCTTTAAAGGTACCTGATTGGCATTGTATATGGGACTGAGACACAAGTCTAACTTAGCTTCTGTTCGTAAGTGTTGCATTTCTTTTTCTACATCAGGGCTAACAGCAATCTTACCTTCACAAAGGTCTGTAATATATAAACCTTCTATAGTTGTAACTCTGCTCAACCCAACATAATGAATATGAGGTATTGCTCTTTTTGTTTCAAAATTGACTACAATCTTAGTTTCAGTTGAACCCTGTGATCTGTGAATGGTTTTTGCTGCAGAAGGTCTTAATGGAAACTGTTTTCTTACGACTTGTACAGTTCTATTTCTACCCACAGCAAACTGTGATGTAGCAGGTTTAATAGGTGTCCATCTAGGATCAATACCTTGTACATAAAGATGTCTATTTTCATGTCTAGTTTTCTCACCAACATCAGCATGGTCAAACTGAACCCATATCAACCCTGATGGTTTATCAGGTTGCTGTAATTGTACCAACTTGATAACATTACTAGCACCATTAGTCAAGCCATCATCTGTTCTAATATTAAGAGATACATCTGTTCTCTCACCCACAGACACATGTAATACTGTTTGCAATTGACCAGTTTTGTTTGGTTGATCAAGTGGAATCTGATTCATTATTTTGTCTCTAAGAGCCTGAGAGCCAGCTCCAATAACACTATCATGTGCTTTGATGGAAAACTTTGGACCAGACATGGTACGATGTATTTTATCATTAAATGCATTCACTTTAACATTTTGTATAAAGAAATGAGGAGCATCCAATGGGTAATCGCTGTCAATGGTTTGTATTAACCTTTGTTTAAATGCCATAATATCTTGTGTGGTTTGTTTACCTTCTCTTAATCTATTTAACATTTCTGCAAATGCTTTGCTTTCTCTCTGTCTCATTATTTCATGTAATTCAAACATCTTGAAATGGTCTTGCCAAAGGCTAGATGCAAGAATACTGTATTCAGAATTATCTAATTCTTTAAATATCCATCCATCCATGACTGGTTTAAGCTGAAATAGATCACCAATAGCAACAATACTAACACCACCAAAAGGTAATGGACTACCTTTAATATCTTTAAGTCTATTGTTTATCTGTATATGAAACATACTGTTACCAACCATTGATATCTCATCTATAAATATCAGTTTCACTGCACCAAGCTTACATCTCAGTGTATTTAATCTACTTGAATCAAGACTTTTATAAGTCTTCAATGAATGAAATGCAGATATACTTAAGGCTGTGTGTATTGTATTACCCTTGATATTATAAGCAGCTTTACCCGTAGGTGCTAACATTAAGACCTTAACCTCATGGAAGTCAACACCAGCTCTAGTATTATAATGCTTTAATGCTGCCTGATACAAAGCTTTAGTAACAAGTGATTTGCCAACACCAGCTCCTCCACTAAGAAAACAATAGAATGGTTCATCACATGTTTTGATCTTATGTAGTACATGATAAAAGAACTCCTTTTGTTCTTTGTTTAGTATCTGAACCATATGTCTGTACTCTTCATCTTGTAATTCATTTTGTATTAATGCTTCATAATTTGCATCAACTGATGGTATACCTAAGTCATCTGATAGATTGTAGTTCTCATTAAAATCAGGTTGTAAATCCTCATTACCTTCTGCCTGATCCTGAAGCTCAACATTTTGAGTACATGGTGCAATCATGTCATATTCATCATCTTCGTCTTCCATATTATTAGCATATTCTTGCAATTCATTGAAATCTTCATTGCACTTTACATATTGTTCCATTTGTTCCTTAATCTTAGGAGCTAACATACAATAATGGTCTTTATACACTGAGAAATCACCTATAAAATCTTTCTCTTCATCTCTCCAAGCAGTAAAGAGCATAATTAGCTCACGGTAATGTTTTTCAGGGTCAATTTCTGTATTAAACCAAACACTTCTTATAATTCTAGATTTTGACCTTTTTTCCCTTTTGTTGGTGTTTTATTTTCACCAGGATCATCATCATTTGCATCTTGAATACTATTCTCTAATAGTAAATTATCACTATCAAGCTCAAATGTTGACTTAATGTAAGGCTTTGTTTGATCATACCATGCAGACCAGTCAGCTAGAGTAAGGTGTTCAAGAGTAGCTGGTTGCTTAGTATACCTTTTAATCATTCCACCAGTATAAATATCTTCACAGTCATCATCCATATCTTTAATGTCACTTAATGGTTTCAAAAGTTCTACCCTTTCATTAGGAGGTGATGTATTTATGAATACTACTTGGCGTGAAGCCTTACGCATTGGTATTTGCAATACAAGATAAACTGCTTCTTGAGCACTAATTTCAACATTATTTAGGAATTTACTTCCAATATCCCTGACTTGTTGTTTTATACTAGAATTGCCTTTTCTTGCTTCACTGCAAGCCTGTCTTAACAGCTCACTCATTCCTTTTTGACCTTTGGATATATAGTTAGCAATGTATACAGCACATGCATATACATCTAATACAAACTGTATGTCCATATTGGCTCTCCATGCACTAAGACATGCTGGATTGTAATTATTAATTCTTAATTCATCAGGTTTTCTTTTTAAAAATACAGTGGGAGTATTAATTGATGACCTAATAGCTAATAGATAATTCTTCTCTGTGATTTCTAATTCAGTGAGCAATTCATCAAAAGATATGTCTTTACCTTCTTTAAGGTCATTCAAATATTGTTTTATCTTTTTCCATGATTCATGATGAGCCTTAACTTCCTCATTTATTAGTTCATCTACATCAAATGGGTACATTATGACTGTCTCTTTTATAGGAGGCTGAGGATAATTAAATCTACATTCATTTTTAGATTTCTTCTGGCAGGTATGAGAATGCCTATGGATTTGTCTATTGACCAGTTGCAATAATTCAGGGTTGTCTATTGGTTTTTCACAAGAAATAATCTTGTCAATAAATGATATGACCTTACTATCACTTTCTTCAAATACTGGTGCATTCTCTATCCATACTAGCATATGAATGTGAGGTGAACCTCTTTGTTGATATTCAACTCTGTAAAACCAATCAGAAATTGGTCCTAATGGTTCAGCATTACTCAATAGAAAATGTCTAAGAAAAGCATTCACCTGGTAGTCAAAGTGTCTTGCACATGTGACTGGATCACTTTGAATAAGTCTACATTTTTCTTCCCAGTTCGAATTCTCTAACTCATTGTCACTATAACTCTTATGATCAACAACTTTACCAAGTATTCTAAGAAGATGTAGCCATTGTGTTTCTGCTGAAGAGAAACTACAAAACAAAGTAGCTGTACCCAACTGTCTTATCATAGCAAAGAGGTCTCTTTTAGCTTTTTCAAAATATGGAGGTGACCCTCTCAGAGCTCTCAAGAATTTGTATCCTTCATCATGATGGATTAATTTACTCAATCCTTCACTTTGTTTCAAATCTCCAGCTTTTAATGATTTGTCATTATTGTGACATTTTCTGAGTGCAACTTGCGATTTTCCTAGAAGAATTTTCATCTGCAATTTTTTGGCTTTGTAAAATACGTTTTCAATATTCATTGCAGCTCTTCGGTCTGACATTCTGAGTTCAGATTTACAAATATCACTGTAATGAACTTTTACTAAACGTTCTTTTGGTCCAGGTCTTTTTTGTCCAAGAAATATTCCTGGATATGCTAATTCTTCAGAATATTCATCTCTAAATACACTTAATGGTCTATTACCCTCTGCTGGTGCTACATTGAGAATAGCCTGTCGTTCGTTATCATCTACAAAGTCAGGTGATGTAAGCATTGTGTCAGTAACACCTGCAGGAATTTCTGCCTCTTCTTCAGTCCAATCATCATGATCACTTTCAGGTTGATCTGATTCACTATTTTCTTCATCTTCATTTAATATCATAATATGCTCATTGCTTTCAGTGTCTGTTGCTAATTGTACACTAAATGTGTTTAACCAATCTTCATCCAAAATAATACCTTCTTCTTTATAAAGATCAGAATTGTTAACAAGCCATGTTGCAGCTTCAATAACTTTATTTGGTCTTACAGTTAATGATAAAGCACTACTTTTATATTGCAGTCTTCGTTTTAGGTTAACTTTTATAGTTGCAATTTCATTTGGTAACCGTGGTAACATAGTAACAGTATTACTAACATCTGCTGGTACATTTACAATATTACCAAGAATTTTAAATTGTCTTCCTCTCGGTGCTTGCATTAACTTTTGAAAAGCAATTCTTGGTGCTAACAATCTACATTCTAATTCATTGAGATCAAAGAATTCTGGCTTTGAAGGAAATCCCATACCATTAGCTATAGCACATGGTGGAAATTTGTTCTTACTCAAATAGTTATAGCATGTTTTACAAACCCATTCAATATTATTGACACTTATCTTATTCATGAGATACTTGTCACTATCAGGATTTTGCTTTCTTAGCTTATTTGCATTAAATACACTATGTTTATAATACAACTGATCACAACAAGAACATATATATAGTGGTCCTTGGGATATCATTTTATGAAATTTGCCAATATAAAAAGCAATGGACCTTTTCTTTGTTCTGTAAGATTTCATATAATCTTTAATGTTGGCTTTTGTTTCATCTGAAGCTTTAGATGCCCTATTAGCTCTCTGATAAGCCTTTCGTTTTGCTCTTTGTTTATCTGATGCTTTAGATGCTCTATTAGCTCTCTGATAAGCATTTCTTTTATCTTTGTATTCTTGTGAAGCTTTAGATGCTCTATAATTTCTCATATATTCACTAGCTTTTGCTTTTTTTTCTTGTGAGTTTAAATCTGATGGTTGATTATTTTATTTACTTAAATTCCTAGAAAAAGCTTTCCTTTTACTCACATTTTGTATAGATTCCTTTGGTATTGTGTTCACACTTGAAATATTATGATGTCCATCATTTACTTGACTTAGAATTGGTAATGTTGAGACATAATGCATCTCATCAACATGACCTAAATAAATAGATCTAAGATTTTGCACTGTATGACTAATAGCCTGAACCACAGTTATTTCTGAGAATTGTTGATGTGATTCTATAATGTTGATCTCTAAATTCATTGTATCAGCCACAGCTTGTATTACAATATGATCTGCCCATGTTCCTTGCATGGACATACTATCCAAATATTGTGACCACAATCTATTCAAAATAGTTTCTATAAATCGTTCAGGATTTTCTTGTAAATATGCTATTGCTCTTGCTCTTATTGCTAAGTGTTGACTCGGATCACCATATAACTGATGTGAAACTGATTTAAAAAAGCAGTCTCCACCACCACCTACTTCTAATGGCCTTAAACCATGTCTATACATTCTATAGTTTAATAGAAAATCAGCACTAGTGTTGGATATTAATGACAATGACCTATTATTGCATATTACAGGACCTGGGTTTAATTCTACATCACCAGACAATAAAATATTAAGTCGTGATACATTAAAATAAGTCCTAGGGCATTTAATTTGTAAAAAATGCTTACTATAAAAAGCATCTTGTTGCTTAATAAACCTCACATTCCACCACTTATAATTACTTGCAATGTCATAAAGAATTGACGAAACAGGAAAAAATTTCTTTAAAGCTTTTTTTCGCTTCTTTCTTAATTTTCTATTTTTCAGATAAGCAAAGATCTTTTTAAAAGATATTCTTGACGGCTCTCTACTTCTAAATTTCATTGAATGAAGTCTTAAAGTACTTTTGATATGAACAGGCTCCATTGAGTTTTTTATTTGACATCTAGATAATCTACTAGGTAATATAATATCAACATTATTTGCTAATTGATAATGAACTGTATCACACACAGCTTTTACTGATGTTTCCAAAACAATATTTTTTAAGCTATAACATACAGATGTTTGTTTGAGCAGTTTCTCATCCTCATTGTCCTGGAGGACAGTTTTGTTATCCTGAAAAACGTTATCAGTATCGTAAATGACCTTTTTGGTATCCTGAAGGACATTATCAGTGTCGTAAATGACCTTTTGGGTATCCCGAAGGACAACTTTGGTATCCCGAAGGATAGTATTGGTATCCCGAAGGATAGTTTTGGTATCCCGAAGGATGTTATTCCAGTCCTTAAGAACCTTTGCATTACTTTGAAAGAAATAGTTATTCAGATCTGCAAAAGACATCTGTGTCATCAGATCGCCATAATGGTCTTTAAAGGTCGTGGTCTTTAGAGTCCACAGTGCTGACAGTGGTTCATTCGAAGACATAACTCCACGACTATCAAACAGACACCTAGTTTTGGTGGTCTCAATGTTTCCATTTAAAGGCTGATTTACACGGTACGATTGTCGCTCACGACTTGACGTATACAACACATCTTAGAACAAAATTGTGTCGTGTGAATATCCCTACGACAAGTTTTAGGTCGCGCACGACTGTCTTAGAGAAGTCGTAGGGGCATTCACACGGCACGACTTGTGTTGTATTCGTCAAGTCGTGTGCGATAATCGTACCGTGTAAATCAGCCTTAAAACGCTTCTAAAATCCGATGGAGTGGTTCGTTTCAAGACATAGGTATCTCCAAGACGACTGGCAAACAAACACCTAGTTTTGATTTCGATATTTCTGTTTAAAACGCTTCTAAAATCTGATGGAGTGGTTCGTTCCAAGACATGGGTAACTCCTCCACGACGACTGCCAAACAAACACCTACTTTTGATTTCTATATTTCTGTTTAAAACGTATCTAAAATCCGATGGAACTCTGAAAGATTCTTTAAATGCATACCTTAACATTCGGTAAAAGCTGTGTGTGATTAGATCAAAATAAGGAAAGCAAAACATTGGTTTACTTACCGAAACGTCCTGATAACTTGATATCGAAGCACATGTAAAAACGAGCCTTCGCTATAAGGGAGCGGTTTCTCTAAAGTTGCAGTTTCGTATGTCTGTCGGATTGAGTTCGTTATCAATGTTTATCGAAAATTTATATAAAAAAAAAATGAAGTATAGCTATCAATAAAATAGTAATTTGTTATACCCGAAATACTTTTGATAAACAAGGCTCATCGTTGATTGGAGTGATTGGAATAACCATCTTAAACTGTCTCGGACAACATTCGCATCTTCGTAATGACCTCGGCAATGACCTTAGCAAAATCCGAATTACATTCACTCTTACATACCCGATGACATAGTGCTTTACTGGCTTTATAAAAGCCAGTAAGCACAAAAATAATCATGAGTGCATGCCTCGATTTATAGACCCCCTGTGATGCTGATATTTTCATGATCGGATTGTCGCTCAGAGAGAGTTTGAATAAAGTTATAAATCGTCGGAACTAGGAAGTAACATTTCATTAACCTTTATGCCAGCCCATAAGCTTGATTGAAGTTAAAAGCTTGATTTCTTGGAACGATCCATCAGTTTTAAATTTGCAAAACAATCAAGCAAATGCGTCATTACAATACCGTACTTCTGGATAAGAATGAATCGCCCCGTGTGATTATGTGCCGTCTTACTTTTTAATAATAACTAGAAGGTGAATCACTTTTTAATACCTAATAAAAAAGGTTTCCCGTGTTTGATAGCCTGATCAAAACACGCGTGATGTTGGGAGAACACGAGAGAGCGTAGTGGAAGCACGAGCCGTTTATAAAATAACTAACACGCAAATAGACGAAAACAGGAAAAAGAAAACACCGGCGAAAAATCAAATTGACGTGAGCGTGTTTGATACTCTTATCAAACACGGGTTTTCAGCCAATCAGAGCGCGTGTTATTAACACTAATCTCGCAGGACTTCGGGTATGGTCGTCCGAACGTTTCAAAATTCGCTAAATCAAATTCGTTGTCGCTAAAACTAGATTCGCTGTCGCTAAATTGAATTCGTTGTCGCTAAATGGAATTCGTTGTCACTAAATCAAATTCGTTGTTGCTAAAACTAGATTCGCTGTCGCTAAAATAAATTCGTTGTCGCTAAATGGAATTCGTTGTCGCTAATAATTGTAATCGCTGTCGGTAAAATCAAATTCGTTCTTGCTCGCTGGAATCAAATATTCGTTGTCGCTAGTTTGCACGCTAAAATTTAGGGGCGCTAAAATTCACGAAGTAGGGGAGGGCAAATGAAATGGTTTTGCTTTACCGAGGAAGCCTAGGAACAAGACAATTTCTCTTTCTTGGGCTTCCTTTGTTAAAGAGCGTAAACATGGCGGCCACAAACTTGGATTTATTCATCGGTTGAATTCTTGACATCTACGCCATAACGTTGATCTAGAGACACACAACATAGCAGAAATTGCATCCCAAGTAAAGCAAATATTTCGATCTGTTCGCCACTGACATTCAGCCTGAATGTCAGTATTTGTGGTATTTGTGGCCTTCTCATGCACTGTTCCATTTTCTTCTTCGTCAGAGGCAATACGATTATTTACAATAGACGAAACATTACAACAGTGATTTGTTCTACAAACACGATTCTGCCTTCTTTCAAGAAAAGCCAACAAGTGCTGATATAAAGACGACAAGGCAGCATAGTTACTTGTTGATCGATGCATCAGTTGATTTGCGGTATCACTTGCACACTGAAGACGACTTATCATGCTGTCAATGACATAATGATTTTGGCTGTCGCTGAGTCTTTCCATGTCATTTAATAATGATTCGATTCAACCGATGAATAAATTCCAAGTTTTATGCTCTTTAACAAAGGAAACCCAAGAAAGAGGAATTGTCTTGTTTCTAGGCTTCCTCGGTAAAGCAAAAACCATTTCATTTGCCCTCCCCTACTTCGTGAATTTTAGCGCCCCTAAATTTAGCGTGCAAACTAGCGACAACGAATATTTGATTCCAGCGAGCAAGAATTTGATTTTACCGACAGCGACGTCAAACTATCGACTACAACAATGAATTTCCTCAACGACAACGATTGCCCATTTATAATAGCAACAGCGACATTTTAAAGCTTCAATTTAGCGATAATGAATTGCTTTTTAGGCGACAGAGATTTGCTTTTTAGCTAGCGACAGCGATTACAGTTAGCGACAGAGAATCTAGTTTTAGCGACAACGAATTTGATTTAGCGAATTTTGAAACGTTCGGACGACCATATTCGGGATCCGTATGTCACGCAATATGATCGAGCCTAAAGTCAATTTCGTGGACGAGCTAGCGATGTCGGAATTTTAGCGCCTGCAATGTACGTAATCAGCGGTTATCGCAAACTGACTTTCTCTTGTCTTT